>JXWZ01002116.1:0-10041 GCA_000956215.1 Anopheles farauti No. 4 | reverse complement strand
TCATGGGTGGAACCGTACAAAAGACGCGTGTGGAATTGTTTTATTTGCACAAAAGATTGCCACTAAGCCGGGAGGTATTGTTCTCGTAGGGCGGAAACACACGAAACTAGTCAACAGATCAAGACAGTGTGTAAGTGTGTGAAGTAATTTGTTAATATTTATTCTACACTCTAGGTACGATTTTAATGGGCCATTTGAATTCTTCCTTTAAGACAAATGCTTTATTCGATAGTCGGGATTAGTTCGAGAAATCATCATGCATGCTTTTATTTTGTACAATTTTGGTTAATAACAATTATTACGAGCGTGAATAAAGAATACGATGATCACTTGATATTTCCCATTAAATGTCTTTCTTCTGCCCGTTAAAGAAACGTAAAAGTAGCAAATAAATTACAAACGATTGTTTCGCATTCTTCCCCGACAGGGCACCTAGCTAGCGATAACGTGCGACGAAAATTAACGAATCGTCACTAACCTAATTTGCATCATTATCGCACTCGAAGAAATATGAATTTCAATTAGCTTCCTGTTTGCTGATGGATCATAGATCGCACGCATCGGGAGGGGTGCGTAATTGGCAGTAACAACAAACAAGCAGAAAAAAAGATATTGAAGCGAGAACAAAGCGAAGACAAAAAGAGAACGCAGAAAATGACAACGAAAATCCATCGGCCATCAGATCCATGGCTGTGTCGCAGTAATGGAAAAATGAATGAAAAATAATCTTAAACTCCGGCTAACCTCCCAGCAACGCAGATGGCGGTGTGACATGGCAAATAAAAGTAGCGAGCGAAAACCGAAGAAGAAAAAAAAACAATATTACTAACCAACCCCTCACAAAAAAAAAAACCGGATGACAATCACGCGCATCATTAAAATTCAAAATTATACAATCAGCTCATCTCCAGCCCGGGCCGGTCGCTTCCGGGCGTTCTGTCATTGCGGCAACACGGCCAAGGGAAGGAAAAAAAAATCATGATCAAAAAAAGATGAAAGTGGCTTCCTTCCAGCTTCCGTTGGTATTGGCATCAAAACATAAACCAGATTTTGTTTTTATCTTTCGTTCCTAGTAGAGGTGGCTGGAAAAAAGTAGAAGCACTCCCCCCCATTGCTGCACCCCGCGCTGGGATGGGAAAAGCAGCAAACGTGGCATTAAAACGGCACACCGAACAAACAAAAACACGCGCCCAAAACAATGTGCCACGGTGGGCTACGGGAGGGGGTAAAATGAGCCGAGAAAATTGTATCCTTTGCTAGCGTGCCAAACGGCCTTAGGATGAAAAAAAAAACAATCTAGAAAACCAAGCAGGCGAGAACTTTTTTTTTTTGCATTCGGTTTCTGTTTCTTTTTATTTTTTTTCGTAATGCTGCTCTTCACTCGCGCATCGATGGTGGTAATGTTGGTAACTGGTGATTTTTTTGTGTGTTGTTTTCCTTGCTCATCATGTGGTCGGAATGTTGCTGTAAGGGTCGTTATTCATTCTTTTCGTTTTTTTTTCTCTACTATTACCCACGCGTCGCGTCTGCATTCTGTCCGGGCGTCCTGTTCACTGTCACCTGCATCGCACGGCGTTATTGCTACTGTTACTGCTAACAATAACCGGTCATGAAAAGTATGCAAAAGTGCAAACAAAGAATGGGCGGCGCAGTGAGTGGGTCCCATGTTGTGCAAACATCCTTACACAGGACAAACCGGAGCCTGTGTGAGGAGAGGGGAGTCCAGTCGATCGGTTTACTTTTACAGCCGAGTGTATTTTTTCTGCTCACACAGTGGATTGATTAAAAGAGGAACGAAAAACGGCATGTTTGGGCTTTGTTTTCGCTCATTGACACTGGTGTTGGTGGTTGGAAATGATGGCCCATGATGATGGTACTTCCGGTAGGCAGTTGCCGAGGGTAGTTGAGCAGTTGAGGAGAGAGAGAGTTGGCTTTAACAAATAAATTGGGAAAAAACGAATTTGATTCTAATTGAATTCGTTTTTAATAAATAATTTTCGATAAGTTATGTTTGGTATTACATATAGGTAATGTTGTATTATAATACCATAAAAATAAAATTTGAAGTTCAAATTAAATAATAAAATTCCAATAATTTGGTTTTAGTCTTTTGCGATCAATTACTTTTAATAAGTTTTAATCATACTGAAATATATCTTTAGTATCATTCATAATGATGAAACCTGCTCCTGCTGTATAAGCCGTCAAGTCTATGAGTAAAAATGTTCTACAAAATGGACGTTATTTTCCTGTCGAAGCCAAGGTATTGTTGCTTCTCCGCAGCACCAGTTCCCCCTACGAAACAGTCATCAATCATCCGGTCTTTGCCGGTACTTCTGGGTTGGCCCTTTTACCCCGGAATGTTTGGCGCAAAGCAAATTGATATCCTATTGATCAAATAATTTAGCATTAGCAATTAGAAGAAGCTGTTCGGCTCACTTCCCCTACCATTCCAACAACCCATCGGATGAGCGATACCCTGGACCAAGGGAATCCGACCCCACAACCGAACCCTCCCACCCTCGTACGCGAAGGTTAATTTTTCATCTTCACAGCAGGACGTGATGGTGGGTGACGGGCGTGCCAGAATGGCGTTAGGTGGATCACGAGGACGACGACGACCGGGAATCTTTTTTTGTCATGCATTAATGTCTGTGTGTGTGTGTGTGTGTGTGTGTGTGTGTGTGTGTGTGTGTGTGTGTGTGTGTGTGTGTGTGTGTGTGTGTGTGGGTAAGCGAGTTATTGTGAACTGCATGCAGGGTTGCGTGTATTTTTTTGCCTTTCTTAGCTTTATATCTTTCTTAGACCTCGAATTTGAGTGATGGTTTCGGGAAGTCGATAAAGAGAGCCGAAAAGTTAATAGACACACATACGCACACTACTCGAACGTGCCAACTCATGGCGTGATATGGGGTCGTTTTTCGCCAACGGCACAAAAGAAACGCCGAAATGGGTTTGGTAGGTTAAGTTCGGTCGATGTCTTTAACTAAGCCGATCTAAATATTCGGAAGAGGCGCACGGGGGTTGGAGTGGAAATGGTCTCATGGAATCGATACCATATGGTTCGCCGGTGCGCGCTGGTGGTAGTGGTGCGGAAAATCGCTATACCTACCTACGGTGTCTTAACTGCGCCACAAGACGCCCCGTGGCGAGCCTAAGCTGTGCCGTGAAGGCAAGACAAACTGGATATTAATTGATTATGATAGCTCGATAAACTTCCACGGAGGCGGAGTGTCTTTTTGGATGAATTTCCATTCGTTCCCCTCCCCATGGGGGCTGTAACCCTGGCGAATGGGGCAGCAAGGGCGCCCGGGGGCGGAAAGGGAGTGTGGTTAATAGATTGAAAAATAGCAGAAACGGTTGCTTGTCACGAAACGACACGCGTCACGCGGAGGCGATGCCGGTGCCGGTGTGCCTTGGAGCGTTCCTTTGATGGTCGAGAAGTTCCCGGAAAGGAAACGCGGTGATCTGTCTGGAAGCGTACCACCCAGCCGGGAGGGATAGCGACGAAAGCCATTCACCAAACAGTGACTAAGCAAGAAAGTAGATTACGAACTGGAATGGGTTGGGGGAATGGGCATTCTTTCCATTTTCTTTAGGCTTACGTAAATGAAGGAAGCGTGCCCGATGCGTGACGTGTCTTGGCAAGCGAGCGATAAAAGTGTATCATCACGCGCGAAGGTCCGGACGAACAGGTGAATGTTATTTGGTATCGATTTTTTTGTTGTGGTTGTTGCTCTGAATAAAGTAGGTAAATTTTGCCCCCGTTTTTCTTTGTGTGTGAATGTGTAAGCGCAAAATGAATCAATGCCAATGTGGAAAATCATCGCTTGATTGAAGACTGATTGAACGGTGAGGTGAGTCTGAGACCCAGTTATTTAATTATTAATTTGTTTTTTACTCTTACAGACAGAAACCTGGTTGATTGATGGTGTGATCATAGGAAAAAGATGTAGCAGAAATTGTATTTTATTTTAATTTATTACTTTTCTATCAATGTTCGAGTTAAGTCAAACACTGAAATAAACTGAGCCCTATTTTTTGGTGATGGGGCCTTTGGAAATTATCTTACTTTAACAATATTGCACAATTACAATCAATTGCAGTAAAACCAACTACGATTCGTTTCTGATGCCACATTACCCCATCCAAAGCATATTCATCCGGGGTTTTTTTAAATCCCATTCAAGCGTTTATAATCCCGCTTCTGTTAAATATTGCAGTGAGCTTTCAATATCAAATCGAAATCACAGCAACGCTTCCCCGCAGAATCGATTCGGTTTTCGATTTTCACTCACCGAAATCGTGCTTTCCCTGCCGCCGTGGTATCTTTCTTTCTGTATCTCTTCTGCGTTTCTCGCATCATCATTCCACCGTGCGAGATTAATGAAAAATTCATACCCTCGTTCCGCTCGCCGGCCCGCCAAAAAGCGTGAGCTGGAAATATAAATGACTTTCACCAGCCGTGGCTTCCTTGCGCGCTCCTGTGAGCCCTTGGCTGGCTCGTTGACATTCCGGACCCTACCGACCCAGACCCTTTATTTAGTGTGCTCGCGAACGAACGCGGAGGATACCGCGAGGCGCAAGGATAAATCTCATAAATTTTAAAATCAACATTATTAAAAGATTACATTAGGAGATTTATTGGGTTATTTCACTTATTTATGAACAAACGGGGCCGGCTTATCGTCGGCCGGATCGGGTGGTATCGGTTATCGCAAGAAATCGTTCCTTACCGGTGGGGCTCATCCGGCAAGGACGTTTGGTTTCTGACTGCCCCAAAAGCAAGCGGAAGCGTGGAAAAATAAATAACCACGGGAATGTGGGGCGAGAAAAACAAAAGAACGCCGCTTGTTGCTGTTGAAATTGCCATCATCGGCTTGAGATGGATTTTGATTTCGAACGAAAAAAGAACAGGGAAACATTAATACAAAGTGAGATCGGAATAAAGCAACACGATTCCAGCGGAAACGGTTCACTTGCTTGTAGTTTCGCCCGTCTTTTTCTCCTAGCACAATTTCATTCGAGTATTAAAAAAAATAAAACGCTCGCCCGTGTATGCGGTCGTTGAAGTCGATCGATTCGGAGCAATACATTTTGCCGGGGCGCGGTTGAAAGAATTTCGCTTTTGTTTCATAAATAATTGATTGTTTAGCTTTCCGACTTTCGACATTGTACGGTAGTGGCCCTCTTCGTTCGTTAGAAACGTGCGACAAGAAACAGCAACTGGGAAGTGTAATTTGTTTGTACATTTACTTAACCTTCCACCTTTCACTTCTCACTCTTCTCACACATTCGGTCGATCGAAAGCAGAACGAGAAGGATAATGAGTGCGTTGTGCGAAAACAATGAAAATAAATAAACTGTCCCAGTTTGTGTTGCCCGTTGTATTGCTTCCTGCTTGAGCCATCTTCCGTTCAAATCCAATCGATTTGGAAGAAATATGGCTTTGAGCGACATACGACGTGATTCGAATTTGACGATACATCACGGCGTAATGAAATTGATTGCAATTAATAGAAATATATTACCGTGTTTTTATCAGTGAAAAAACTGTGGTTTCTTTCTATCTCGAACGGTAATGTTGTGTTGATAGTGATGAGAACACTTTGAGTGTGAGCGATCGACCATGTCGTGATTTCTGTGCTAGTAGGTGAAATTTAGAGATTTTACACATCACGTTCATTCGAAGGGAAAACGGACACGGTTACTTCAGTTATTGCCTTGTTTAAACACTTCCATTTACAAAATTAACTCCACTAATAGCACCCATGCATAACAAGCAAAAAAAAAAGGGCGACGCAGCAAAGGGCAGATAATTAGTCTAATGTAATTGCAAAGTTCATCAAAACTTATGAAATCATCCACTATCCAGACGGGACCGGCTTTGGACTACCCTGAGCCACCATAAACACGTCCAGAAGTCGATTGCTAGCGCATGGTTTCCCCGTGGTAGCCACGGTCTAGAACAGTAGCTACTGTGACGTGGTAGGAAGGCATGGAAACTTGCTTAAGCTTTAATAACCGCAAAGATTAACTCCGGTTAGAGGGATAGTCGGTGGAAATGCTCGGTAGGGAGACACAAAAAAAAACCAAACGCTCCTCCATAGATAGTGCTCCTTCAGCGACGGTACGGTAAACAATGTGGCCATACGATCTGCCCGAATGTGGTGCAAGTGCATTTGGTTCATGTGCTTACTCACTTAAATCCTGCTCGACCCTCGGTGCGGATCCGGAAAGTTGAGCGTAAGCGGAAGCGAGCTCCGAACAATCATGAATGATGCCGTTTTTTTTTGCTTTTCTCTCCACGGTTTTACTCCTTTTACTAGCCAACAATCCCTTCCGACCGCAAGAGATCTCCGGTGCCGCAGAGTGGTTCCGCCACCGATACCGATGGCGTTGCCGGGTGGACGTTGAATATGAATAGAAGAGGCGAGCATAAAAAATAAACCGGGCCGGCGTGCAATAAAAAGATTAAACTTTCATTTTAGCTCGTCGCCCTGGCCTGCGAGGGATTCAAAGCCACCGGACGGTGGCCGGGATTTTGACCAACGAGTCAACGAGTCGAGCCAGCGCTTCGGGTGCACCTTTGACCCATCGGGTGAAGTGAGGTTTGCAGATGGTGTCCGAAAAACAGCATCGTGGAGTATTTTATGCTACACAACATTAGGCTCTCCTTTCATCCCTCCTTCCCCGGCATGGGGGGCGAAATTGACTCATATTTTTATACACTTCTACTCCAACGGGATGGGAAGGAGGGGATCGTTGGTTGGATGCGTTAATCGTTTTCCCGGTCCCGTGGCAAGTGAGAGAAAGTGTATCTGGTTTTACATCTTGCCCATTACGCCTTTCACCAGGCTGTTCAAAATTCATTGCATTTCCTATTCGCGTGCGTAGAAGAGCGAGAGGAAGCGAAACACTCGCTCGCTGAAAAAGGGAGACAAAAAAACCGGTCGCTCACCACCAGCAGCAGACAGGAAAGGGCTTAAATGTTAAAACTTTTAACGGCATCATTTTCCAGCTTTACACTCCCGTAACTCATTTCCCAAATGGCTGTGTCCTTGTTCCCAGCGGCATCTCCGGGCGTTCGTACCGTTCCGGGGTAATGATTTTCCGCGCTGGCGTTGGTGCTTCCGTTTGCGTTTGTCGCGTGCACGATTAAACGCGATGGTGAAAGTGTCTCGGATTTCTGTGTTTGTGTGTCTCTCTCGTTTTGCTCATTTTCGCTTCCTCGTTGAGGTTGAGGCAAAGATAACGCACTCGCGGCGAAGGAAGCAAACCGAACAGCTGCTGGAAATGGGCAAACGAAATGGAAGTTTCGGTCGCCAGCACGCATCATAAAAGCGGCCAATTAGTTAAATCATGTGTGCAAAACGAATCCGACGGTGGTGTTATTCGTTCACCAGTGGATGAGTGATGAAGTTCCCCTAACAGCTGGTGAGGTTGTTAGCAGTTCATGGAGTGTGAGTTCGTTCGGCTTCACTTACCTGTCGTAGTAGTAATCCCTGTAAAGAAAATGGGAAACCGTAATCGGTTATTAGGTTGTGCTATATTAAAACAAAACTGGAAACAAGTTTAAATCAAAATAGGTACATTGTGAACATTTTTATAAATTTTCTGAGTTTTTGATATTACACAAAAATTTAGAAAGCATTTGCATAATTTTTTAAACTTTATTAGAAAACTATTGAATTTACTTTAATAATCCAGATGAACATGTGAAAAAAATTGTATTTAACAGACGGAACAGAACATGCGATTTAAAACTAAATGTACATTAAATATAATTTATATTTACAACGTGTTTTTAAAACTTTCAGAATAATATTTGAGAAAAAAAATCATAATTTTCATTTAATTATATTTCAATCATAGCATAATGACTACTCATGTGTCCTCCGAACTTACCAATCGTTTCCTGTTTTGGATTTATTCTGCCGTTTCCGCCCAGTCTGATGTGGTTTTGGTTCGGCAACCATATTAACATCTGTAAGATAGATGGAAAGAAAAATTTAATATAAAAACACCGTCAACCCAGACAAGCAATAGAAGATCGGGACCAAAAAAAAAGAAAAAAGAAACAACCTCCCATGGACCGCACTAGGAATGTTAATGAGGGCAACTTCAATGCAATGCGGGGCCTTTGCCAGCCCGCTAGACGTGCGACATTTTTGAGGTGGTTAATTTTAGTGTCTCGCCACGGCTCGCTGCATTCCCGCATTCCCGCGGCCCCGTGTTGTTTGATATTTGGCGCGTAAAGTTATGAGCGCTAGCTGGGTGAGACAGGGCGGCACCGGGTATGGATGGGGTTCGGGGCTACCGGAGTGCGGCACCCGATAGTTCACTAACAAGCGGCACTTTTTTGCTAATTATAATTAGTTCAATTGTCACGCTCGCGTCATTTCGCAAACAATGAACGCCGTGCCGGCACGCTGCCTTCACGCCCAGCCGCTTATGGTTTCGCATTATTCGAGCATCGACGCCTTAATTCTGCGAATTGTCTCTAGCATTAGTGTAGTACACCGGGACGCACCGTCACAACGTGCCGCGACGGTATACATGCGAGATAAATTTTCGGTGGCAATCGTAACAACTATTTTTATCGAGCCCATCCCCTACTCCCGTCATTGCGGAGTATTCGTCAACTTCTGTGTACGTCGGTTTATTAATGTCACGGGGAAGCATATAATCGGATCGAAACATTTCTAAAGAAAAATGTTGACAGAAAGTAATGCTCTTGCCCGTGCGGAACAATTTCCACAAGGACGGCAAACCGAACTGGATGTGAACGGAAAATCACCAAGTGGATTTTCTCATGGCTTGCTGCGGGGCGGACGATTGGTGTTGGTGCTGCTGAACGTGTTTTTAAATCACGTGCCAGTAGGCTGATGGTTGCGGTAACGAAACGACTAGCCAAAACCGAGGTGGGATTACTGGTGGTGCTATGTTTCACGGTGCAAAAGGCGTTTATTTCGAGCGCATGACTATTTGGGACAATCAAAGTAATAGGAAAATAAATAAATTAATTCTTGTGAAAATTCCGTCCGCTCATGTTTATGTACTCATTGGCTTCGATTTATGTTGGTTTTGGGTTGATGAGGGTATTAGTAAGAGTATTTTGAGGAAATAGTTGATTTCTGTGTCACTTGTTCTACGCTTGTTCTGTCAATTCCTTTGGGATTTAAGCGTACCGACAAATTTTAAATGCTGAGGTTAACGTTGTGTCTTCAGCGTTCTTCAGTTTGCTTAAGAAATTTCGGGTGGTGAATCATGATTTTTTGGCTATAATTATTTTTAGAATGATATTTTTTAGCATACAAATTAACTGAAACCAAAATATGGCACAAATGATCATGGGCAAGTAAAACATGTGCACCACATAGAAAGAGTTTATTTGAAGTGTTTGTGTTTTTTTATTCGAACAAATCTCTGTTAGCTCTTTAATGCCGATCACACTGTTTGCTTTCTTCGTTCGTAAGTGACGCGTTTCTCGCCTGACTCATCACGAACACCTTCAGGTGGCTATAATTTTCCACCTGTCAATCATGTTCATACTTCACGGGAGCATAATACCCGAGTTGGGATCCACCAACCCGTCGTCCGTAGCCGACTTTTACCGCCCGCCCGACTATAAATGGCCAGCGACCGGCGTTACGTAAGCACACTCAGTCGAACCACCGTCGATGCCAACGGAGACCGTTCTCCATGTGGTTAATAGGCAAGGCCATCCGATATGGGATGATCTCGTCCCATCATCATCGGTGACACTTTAAATTTAGAACATTTCCATCGCTCGTCTCGTGTCGTGGCGTCGTACGTCAAAATTACCTCTCAGATATAAGGGGATGCTGCTCGAGATCTGATGACGAGCTCAAACGAGATCTCAAACCACTCTGCCCGATCCGAATCAACCGGGGGGAGTGTAAAGATTTAATTGCTTAATAATATCATCCGTACGGGAAGTGCGGTCGGTTTGGGGTCGGTGATTTCCACTTTGAAGCTGTCAATCCGGTGCCGAGCGGCGGGAACACGGGAATGGGG
>JXWZ01002114.1:0-21857 GCA_000956215.1 Anopheles farauti No. 4 | reverse complement strand
CAGGACCGGTACCATGATCCCATTCGGACCGTCTCCCCCTAGCGAGGATTGACTAACCAGCTATGGTGGTAAAAAAATTAGTCTAGAAAGCCGGTTAAACGGCAGGCATGACTTCGGTCGTTACGCCAAATAGAAGAAGAAGAAGAAATATTTTAAATTCGATTAAAAAACATTGATTGAAAATATTTGCTTAACATTTGCAACGAATGCCTGTTTCATAATTCTTCCGAAAGATTCCCAAACCACCCACCACACCCCTCTCCCACACGTTTCATCAGGCAAGTAAACATCAGAGTTGAAAAATAGAAAACATATGTTCTTAATTAGCACCAATCACTTTGCACCCTTCAAACGCTAGATCCAGCTGGCGACGATGATATGGCAACTTTCAACAGGGATAGTCCATCGTCCACTGCTCGATCGTTGGCTAATAAATAACGCCCATGGTCGATTCATATTGGGGTGTGAAAGTCGTACGGTACCATCGTTCTAGCCAACCTCGTCATATTTGTAGACACTTTAACAAAGACCAGACGAAGAAGAACATCGTTCAATTGAGTACCGGAAGCAACTCGTCTAATCGCACTCCTAATTGAATAACTCTTTACTATCATATTGATTGATTAATCGCCTTCTTTGTGGCATCGAAATTGTGCGAACCAGTATCACTAACCTTACTGCTTTTTGTTCGTTCTCCGTTTGTCTTTTCGCAGCACTTGAGTTTACAGTGGAACCATCGGATGTGACAGTACCGGAAGGCAACTCAGTGCTTCTTCAGTGCGCCGGACGAGCAGATCGGAAGGTGCTGCAAGATGGTAAAATTGCACCCAACATACGGTGGCGTGGTCCCGATGGGCAGGACATTGGTATCGTGGGTGATACGTTCCGGTCGCAGCTGACCAACGGTTCTCTGTACATTAGCTCGGTCGAGAGTAACCGTGGACTGACCGGGTTCTACCACTGTCTGCTGAGTTTAGACGGAATCGGCACGATCGTTAGTCGATCGGCACGTGTTTCGATAGCGGGTAAGCTTGAAACATAATGAAAGGTTAACTAGTTTGCTCTTGTAACTAAACGTCATTCTTCCTCTTTTTTCGCCAGATCTGCCCGATATTAATCAGGAATCGCACGAAATATACCTTTACGCTGGTCAGACCGCGTACTTCAAGTGTATGTCCAGCCTGCTGCCTTACAGTGTCGAATCGCGCTATCATACAGTATGGCTGAAGGATGACCTTCCACTGCGCATGGATCAGACACGAATGCTTCTCCTTCCTTCCGGTGCGCTGGAGATTGATGAAGTGGTCCCAGCGGATCGTGGCACCTACCAGTGCAATGTGACGGCGGGTACCTTCTCGAGGCTCAGCAGCAAATCGAACCTCAACATCAAGTCTACCGCCGGTCAGCCGCAAAGTTTCGCACCGCCCGCCTTCGTTATCGTGCCTCAGCCGCAAACGGTACGCGAGGGTGATACCGTCATTCTGGACTGTGCTGCCAACGGAAATCCCAAACCGACGATACGATGGCTACGCAATGGCGAAGACATCGACATGAACGACCTAGACTCACGGTTCCGCATCATGGGTACGGGCTCGCTGCAGATTCACTCCATCCAGGACACGGACGCGGGTGATTATCAGTGTCGGGCGAGCAACACGGAGGATTCGCTCGATGCGTCGGCAACGGTACAGGTGCAGGTACCTCCCAAGTTCATCCTCAGCCCGGAGGATAAAATGGCGTACGAGAAGGAAGAGCTGGAGTTGGCCTGTTCCATCCACGGCAAACCGACACCCATCATCCAGTGGCTGAAGAACGGGGACTTGATAACGCCCAGCGAGTACATGCAAATTGTCGGAGGGTAAGGGTGCTTTTCCTGTCCTGTCCTGCCCTATCGACAACAGGTGCAACATTATTCTCCATTTGTTTTCTTCCCACAGACACAATCTTAAGATCTTTGGACTAATCGGCTCGGACGCCGGGATGTTCCAGTGTATCGGCACGAACCCGGCCGGAAGTGTACAGGCTGCAGCGCGACTCGAAATTATAGAGCCAGGTAATGCATGCTACCGACTAGCCAGTTTTGTCTCTCTCCACTTGCTGCTGCTAAGTAGCTTTCTGACAAATGGACAGTATAGTCTGTAGTGATTTTTTTTCTTAGTCTCATTAGTTTCTTTAAGTAGACGGCAGAACTGGATCGTACTTTTTACGTTTGAGCAAATTTCTTCATGCAATCACATTTTAATTCATATATTTTCGTATTTGTTTCTTTTTCTTTTCTTCTCGCGTCTCCTGTGTTGTTGTATGATTTACCAACCATCCAAACGCTACGGCCTATCGATTTCGTTTATCTTCCGTTCGGATTGGAACGTGGTGTGGTTTATTCCGTTTCAAAATCGGACCAATCTGCCCTGGCATTCACTTCCACCGCTACCTTTCTTTTCGGTTTTGGATGGCATCATCATTCCGAAACGTATAAAAAAACACCACCACCCGTTTCTCTCGTTGATTATGATTTATTACCGTTTTGCCCATTTGTGGATGACTTTGCATGCAAACGATTTTCTTTCGTTTCGTGTGACTGTTTGTGTCTGTGTGTCCGTTATTTGCTCTTGGTTTCGTGCGCTAACGCTCGTTTTGCTGTCATTTCTCTCCATTCCCGTTTAATCCCCCTTGGGTGTGGAACTGCTCTTCATGCTCGTGTGTCCTCTCTTGACGTTCGGTTTCGTGTGTGCTTGTCTGTATCTTTGTTGGCTGTTTGCAATTTATTTCATGTTACGTGACTTGTTATCGATTTACCCCGTGCCATGTGTCCTTCGGGATGGTGCTGCTCGTTACCGCGTGACTTATTTGTGTGCTCAAACCCCAAAATCGAAATGCACGTGATATGGGCTGTTCTCCTTGTCCCGCTGCATGAGCGTTGTGCTTGTCATTGATCCATGACCCCCAACGATCGACCGACCGAATAACTTCTAATCACACGACTATGACGACGACGACGATTCGGACTGTGCAGGTCTGCCTAAGCGACATAAGGGCAAAAAGTTCCAGCAGACCCAATCGAAAACGAAATCGTATGAAAAATCACCACTGCTACTGCATTCCGACCCGAAACTTTCAAAATCGGTGCTGGATAGTTTGGTATCGCGGACGAAGGAACGGCCGAACGTTAGCCGGCATCAGTTTCAGTACAACGAGTACACGGACGATGACTATGCCGATCACGACCGTATGCTTGACAGTGACCACGACGACGACGACGACGACGAGGACGATGATGAAGAGGACGGCAAAATCTATCCACTGCGACCGAACGAAGACCCGAACAAGCTGTACCAATCCCTAACTGGCTCCAAGTCCCGGGAGGATGGTGAGGTTGGACATTTCTCTAATCAGAAGTCTCCCATTAACGCTGTCACACGGAAATACTCGAAATCGAACGTAGACGGAAACGGAAAGTTTGCGGCACCACTGCCGGGACCACCGCGCACCCTTCAGGCCCAGATTGTGCAGTCGCGCTTCATTACGCTCAGCTGGCTGGAACCGGTGAAAAACCCGGATGAAGTTATCTCCTACTCCGTCTACTATCGGATGCATACCAGCGACAGGTAGGTGTTTTCGTGTGTACCCTGTGCTGTTTGTGTCACTAAACGTTTTCATTCTTTTACTTTCCTGTTTTCAACCCATTCCCAGAGAACGCAAAATAACAACGAAATCGCGCGATGAACAGGAGGTAAACATTCAATCGCTACAGCCCGGCAAAAACTACCACTTCCGCGTGGTTGGTAACAGCAACCACGGTGCGGGCGAATCATCCGAAACGCTCGAAGTGCGTACATTGTCCGAGGAAAACATTGCCGGTGCACCGCAGAACCTGCGCGGTTACGCCATAACCGAGAAGGACATTCACCTGCAGTGGGATCCACCGGCGGTAACGAATGGTCTAATCACTAAGTATCGCGTGTACTACGCCGAAACGGACAACGGTGCGGAGATGTACTCGGACACGACGACGACCGAGGTGATCATTAACGAACTACGCCCCTACACGAAGTACACGATGTACGTGGTGCCCTTCAATCAGGCCGGCATGGGTGATCCATCGCACGAGCTGGACGTGAAAACGTATTCATCGACTCCATCGGAACCACCGGCGAATGTGACGCTCGAAACGACCAGCTCTACGTCGGTCGCGATTCGCTGGGAACCGCCAGCGATTGAAGACCGAAATGGGCAGATAACGGGATACAAGATAAAATATCGGAAAAACAAAAAACCACTGCAGGTGGAAACGACTCCAGCGAACGTGCGTTACTACATACTAAAGGATTTGGAGAAAATGTCCGCGTATCAGGTGAAGATCGCTGCCATGACGATCAATGGAACTGGACCGTTCACCGAGTGGCATCATATCGAGACGTACGAGAACGATCTGGACGAGTCACAAGTGCCGGGGCAGCCTGCTTGGTTGAAAAGTAAGTACTATGAAAAACTTGGATGTTTTTAGTTTTTTTCTGTATTTTGTAGTCAATATTCGTTTGGTCCGGGTATTGACCTACCTTTAACACTTTCCCTGCATTTATCCATTTCTTGTCTTCATCTATGATTTAGCACGACCTGGAGCAGACAACATCACCGTTATGTGGGGTCCCCCAGTACATCAAGAGATCAAAGTGCGCAGTTATATACTCGGCTGGGGCAAAGGCATCCCCGACGAAGAAATAGCGATGATCGAAGAACGGATGCGTTACTATGAAATCACCAACCTGGAACCGAACAGTGAGTACGTGATTTCACTTCGTGCCCGCAACGGGATGGGTGATGGTGCTCCCAAGTACGACACGGTGCGTACACGAGAAGATGCTCCAATCGAAGCTCCAACACCACTGGAAGTGCCTGTCGGACTTCGTGCCATCCCTATGTCCGGTACCTCGATTGTAGTGTACTGGACCGATACTACCCTCAGCAAAAGCCAGCACGTAACCGATAACCGCCATTACGTTGTGCGGTACAGCCCGAACGGGTCGAATCGGTATCGCTACCATAACACGACCGTGCTCAGCAGCATGATTGGTGATTTGCGACCAAACACACAGTACGAGTTTGCCGTAAAAGTGGTCAAAGGACACCGCCAGTCGGCTTGGTCCATGTCGGTGCTGAACTCCACTCAGCAGGGTTCACCCGTGTCTCCTCCGCGGGATCTGCAAGTCACGTACGATCCACGCAACCCACTAACGGCCATTCTGAGCTGGCTTTCGCCACGCATCGTTAGTGGACCAATTTCGGGCTACCAGGTACTCTACACAACCGACACGAACAAACGCGATCGGGACTGGAACATCGAGTCAACTTCCGGAGAACATACGGCGGCGGAGATCATCAACCTCGAACCTCACACAACGTACTACTTCAAGGTCCAGACACGACACCCCAAGGGCCTGGGTCCGTTTTCGGCAATGGTTTCGATGAAAACCGGGACCGAAACGGAGTCCAGCGGGAACCTGACGCTCGAGAAATCGTTCTCATCCGAGCTGATGTACGTTTTTGCCGGGTTTGGCTTGCTGACGGTGGTGGTGATCGTCGGTGTCTTGGTGATGAAGTGCCGCAGCAAGGGCCCAGAGTGTACGCCAGAGCACGCGAAGAAAAGCTATCAGAAGAACAATGCGGGAATCATTAAGCCGCCCGACCTGTGGATTCATCACGACCAGATGGAACTAAAGAACATGGATAAGGGTGGCAATCATAGTACGACGCCGGGTTCGGTCGATGGTGGTGCGTCGAGCAGCGGGACAATGACGCTGCCACGGTCAGTCGGTGGCCATGACTACGATAGTGAAACGCCAATCACGCACGTTACCAACTCGCTGGACAAGCGAAGCTATGTGCCTGGTTACAATGGTATGTTTTTGCATTGGAAGCTGCTAAACGAACCAATCTTTCTAATGAATGTGAAATCTTTCTTTTATGTAGGAAACACAACGTCACTCAGTTCAACCATGGAACGACCCCAGTATCCACGGACGCAGTACAGCTTGGCTTCCAGACCGCATATAGCGCTGGATCAGCAGACTCTGTCACAGCAAAACCTTCTCCAACAACCTCCCCAGCTACCGCCAGCGAATCCACTTGCTCAGACGCCTGAAAATCCATACACATACGACAGTAGTTATAGGTGGGTTTACAGTAAATATTTCTTTAAAAAATATCCATAAATTACTTTCATGGTCTTTCTTATACTTCCAGTCCCAACGTTACCTACGCACAAGGTATCGCGGTAGATGCTCCCAAACGTGGTCAGGGACATCCATTGAAAAGTTTTAGCGTACCTGCACCACCCGCATCGACTCCCATCATCAGCGGACAGGGAAAACATGGCAGTAAGTATTTAATTTCAGCTCAATTCTGGTATAGATTACTCCTAAAGATTAGATACGTGCTACGGCTTGCCTAAAATAAATAATTTAACATATTTTAGATACAAAACACAGCAATACAGATTACTTATTGCAAATACTTCGAAATTGGTATAATATCCTGGAAATACTTAAATATTAATCATTACTTGAAAATATGCTTAAAGTCTATTCAACATGTCAATATGTGTAGAAAGATCGAATTGATGTGAACAAATATGCATTACGTGTGCCTCTAAAATGCATTCAATTACTAATATTGATTTAAACTTAATCTCTCTTTCATTATTTTCGTTTTTTCAAGCACCAACGCCAGCAGTCACGATACGTCCGCAGAATTCTTCACCCTACAAGAAACCGTCGCTATCGTCCGGTTCGCTCACTAACCGACTACAGACCGGGCCCGTGGTAGCGCATTCGAACGACGAAATCCAGCGGCTGGCACCGTCCACCTCAACCGAGGAACTCAACCAGGAGATGGCCAACCTCGAGGGACTCATGAAGGATTTGAGTGCAATAACGGCCAACGAGTTCGAGTGCTAAACAGATCTCGTGTGCCCAGACCGGATGCAAAAGTCGAGTGGCGGATGCACAATGAGAAGAAACAGCAGCAAAAACGCGTGATGAAAACAGTTTAGTCATTATTAATTTTAATTTTGTATGCGCGTGTGTGAGGGAATGTCTGATGACAATGAATGAGCGCGTAATGAACGATTGCAATCGCAAGAGTGCCGTGTGCCGTGTATCACGTGCGCGAATGATATGTGATGGACTGTTTGTGAAATGGATTGACACCAGTGGCGTCTGTCTAGGCTTCTATTAGGCATTATTAGTAGTATTACAATTACTTTAGTAAAGCAACCACTCTCTAGCATCGTGTTAATCGGAGATAAATCGGTGCACCACCGGTAAACGGCCCCTGTATAACTCACATTAATTTATTGAACCCTACGATATAAAGTCTAACCCCCTTTCGCTACACCACACTGCTACGTACGGCTGCAGTGTTTTAATACATTTAAGGAAGAACATCCTATCGAACATGGATTTAGAGGAAATATTTCGCATTAGGCAAACGCGCACGTCTCGCGAAGCATGTTCGGTCGAAGTAGGCTAGGAGTAATCTTTTCGAATTGTCCTACGAGACGCGCGAACCCGTGTTCTCGGATAGTACGGCTCTCTTTCGATAGTTAAGTGACTAGCCCATTTCATTTTGCCCTCGATTGTATATAGGATCGAATTGTAAGGACGAAGAAAGTTCCTTTTTTTTATTGTCGGAAGAATTTTGGGTTTTCCGAGGTTTTTTTTAACGAATGCCTGGTTATGTACGTTTGACATCACATACTCAATTGTTGTACAATCCATCCGAAATTATACAATAGGTTGCTCAGCAATTATCACCTCAGCAAGTACTATTACATTAACCCAACTGAATCGGAGAAAACTCGCAAACCAAAATTCGACAGTCCCAGTGATTTTCTGATTATTTGTTTTATCTTTGCTACCAATAAGGAATAGTAAGGATGGCGCAAAAAGGATTTTATAGCCCAAAGCGCCTAAAAGTGTAGAAAAACTAGTATAGTTTAACACAGAATCAGCAGCAACAAATCCAACCTTTTACAAACGAACAACAAACACAGGGATCAATTTTACATGCCACACTCGATTGTACTCGGTACTACTGCCATACTACTGCGACAACTACGCACAACGTACCGTGATCGCTATTCGACGGTATTAGAGTAGAAAGGATCGTGTTTTTATTTTTTTTTTTCCTAAAGGTTCCTAAAGGCCATTCAGCTTGAGCCGTTTATTGTTTCGTGCTTAACCAGTTTGTGCTCACCAGTTTTCGTTCTTATCATCATCACATTATGGGTCGCTCAAAAGTCCCAAATAGCCACCGTCTATGTAAAACTATGCGTATATACGTGTGAGTGTGTATGTGTATGTGTTGTAAAACTTTTGAGCAGTTTTTTGAACAACAGTTTATTTTTATAACTTGAATAGAAACGGGATAGAATGTGCAGTTCGAACTGTGCAGAAAGAAGGAAATTGCAAATGTACTACACCCCAAAACCCACATCCGCACATCATAAATAGATAGGAAATAGTGAAGGTAGTATCAAAATGAACTTTGTAAACTACGTTGCGAGGGATTTGAGCCCTAAAGCGTTCCCAGTAACAGAACAAAGTAGAATCGAACAACCTATCATCGACACACAGCGAATTTACACGATCCATAATCACAGTTTTCAGAAAAGGACTTTTTTGGATGATATTGATGAGGAAAAGCGTGTGCAATGCCATACGATTCATTCATATATTCTTAATAGAAAGTGGATCATTCATGTAACCATTTGCTTCTGCATAATCGCACCACCTTCAGTGTGGTCTGAAGGTTTCTGCATTGTAGATATGAACTCATTTTCCACTTTCGTCTCTCATCCATCGACCAGAAGCAAACACTTCATTCCCATCAGCACTGAGCGCAACTTGTATAGCTTCTTGAATAGGAACACAAACGGATAGTTCCAATGCTAGTCCACGAAACTGTAATTCTTTTTTCAAGAGAAATCAAAAAGGCACCCGACATCACATCTTTATGCAACTAATTTACCCAAAGAAACACAAATTGTACAGCACGGCAGCGTAAATGTTGCGCGTATAAAACAACTTGAAAAATGAAATTAATACAAAAACCCATTCCAAACGGGAATCTAATGTGGAACTCTTAACAATCGAGAACGACTCGGTGCGCAAAATTAAAAAATAACAAATTATCAATCGCACAACCAATTGACATGAACTCTCGAAACCTAAGGAATGAACGGTAAAATGAAGGATGGCAGCGCCGTAATGCCCGCGAAACAACCAACAAGTGTATATGATCGATCATAAGCCTAAACTGGTAGCATTTTTTCTAGTAATACTGTATTTATACAAAAGTCAAAGCATTTATGTCACACGCAAACTGAGCGTGACACAAACATGCAGAACGCCACGTGGATATTGTAAACAACTGTGGCGGAGAATTTCGAAATGAAATAATAAAGAAGAAAACGGAATGAAAGTGGTAGTTTTATTCAATTTGTATTCATTTATTTGGTGACAAAAAGTGAAGAGAATGAATTTTAAATAATTCTATTGTATGAAAATCCTCCTTTCTCCTCCTTAACTAATACAGCTTCAATAATAACACAAAACAGTGTCCAGGAAAGCAATTTGTGTATTTATTATCCCTCATTACAGATTCTACAGAATACAGAAAAAAGGAATAACCTGCGTTGAAGCTTCATTTTCTTTTCACCATTTCAGTGCGGATTTATGATTTTCAATTCGAAAACAAACCGAACCCAGATCAATGCAAACGAAAATACACAAATTTTTATTGTAAACTTGAAACCAATAAATTTAAATTTTTTTTATGTATTGGTAAACGAACGAGAAAAAGTGAAACCACTTCAAGAAGCCAACGGAGAAAACAAACGGATTATCTTTTTTAATTTTATTGAAATAAAAAACCACTATCCAAAATACAACACTGTGGTAGTTTTCAAGCAACTATCCGAAAGTTGATCCCAAATTTTCCATACAACGTTACACAAGTATGCTACCCGACATTGGCCTTTCTCCGATTAAAGTGCTGCTAATCGGATCCCTAATCGTGTCCGATTTATCGCCGATAATTTCAATATTCTTCGTCAAAATGTTACCGGGGGCTTTGAGCCCGTAATGAAGCCGTACAGTACCAGGAGAACTTGCTAACCAGCAGGTTGATTGCTCCGCCCACTTTTTTCGCATTATGGGGCAGTAGTGGAATAAATCGCATTAATTAAAGGAAACAAATAAACATTATTTTGTTCTATTTATTTTGGTATTTGTTTGGCATAATTTTCCCCCTTAAAGTCTCCATTCGTTTTTACAAAAACTAATAATGAGGCAAAACATTGCTTATCCGTAATAAATGACAACTTTGTTTGCAATTCGTTTCTGATTCCGCTGCACCCCTACACGAGCACTGCCTGTTTCCAACGGTATCGTTTTTAGCCCGTTAACACGCCTCGGGGCACCAGGCAATCATACAAGAGAGGAGGTGTCGTCACTCCTGTCTATCCAAACGATCTCTGCTCACACTATGGGACAGCACTGATCAAACGTAGTGCATAGGATACAATTTTTATATTTGTATTTAAACATTTTTGTTAATGGTGTTAAAAATGTCATACTGTGGAATATTACATTCACAAACATTGCGAATATTTTCATACGATTACTTATGAATATCTTTTTTATGTTACTTTAGTTTTGTAGATAATTTAATCTTTCCTTAAACTGGTTTAAATGTTATTGTATATTACATACGAAGAGACATAATACAATCGATAAATTTCGTAACATTATCACAAAATTCTGAAAAAAATAATAATGAAAAAATAAAAATAAAAATTAGGATTAACTCTCACAAGCAGCTTCTTTTATACAGCATACACTGTTTTGAAATCATTTTACCAAAAAATAAGTACAGCATTTCACTTAATGATGATTATTATTTCAGAGTATTAAAAAGTCACATGCGTAAAAAATTAATAGCAATTAAAATGGAGCACTTTAAGGCAAAGCCTCTAGAAGCTTGTTTTACGAAAATATTCTTGTAGAAGTGTTTTTAAACGATTGTTCTTCCTATGAGTTAAGCAGTGCAGCGACATCCATCTACAAAATGTTGTGATTAAATTTAAAAAAAACCATAGAGTTTTTATTTAAACCAAGGAATATTATCGAAACGCTTCCTATGAGGAAAGAATTCAGTCGGTATAAACTCAATATTTTCTAAATTTACGAATAATATGTTAAACCATACTAACTTATTACTAGTACCGTAATGGCAGTGTTTGATGTGATGTGATGTAAAGTGCCATGTTATAAATTTCCCCAAACCCATCCCGCACCCAAAGTGCACAAAGTTGCGGTGGGGCGACGCCACTTCGCGCGTGTCTCGACGCTCGGATCGAACGCTCCCAACGATGGCGCAGTCGTTCAGTGTTTCTCGTGCATCCGATCGTTGAAGTCTCCCGTTATTTCGCGGTTTCCCGACGGTCGCTTCGCATTCTACTATCTAGTAAGTGGTTACGTGTGTGTGTGTATGTGTGTGTGTGTGTACGTGTTTATGCGTTTGTGCGTTTGTATGCGTGCATGCATCTGTAGTGGATTTTTCTTTTATATTGCTGCCCACTTTCGAACACCATCGTCCGAACGTGGCGTTGGGGAAGAGAAATTCAGATCAAACGTGCGTGTACAGACCGGTGCAGCTCATCGCGTTGGATTGCGAACGTTTCGCGTGAATACCAGCCAACGTGATGCCAATGTGTTGATTTCTATTCGACTTCCAGCTTCAAACTATTTTGCATGTGTTGGTACATTTGTTCGTGTGTGTGTGTGTGTTTGTGTGTAAGTGTGCGCGCTCTGCTCCTCCTTTCCCCCCCGACCGTCATTTTAATTCGGTCTCCAAGGTGGCATCAAAAATGAATGAAAACGGATGGCATGCAATCGGGCTCGGTTGAGTGACGAGCTGTAACCAAAAAACATTGTTAGGTCAAAAAACAAGTTCCCAACACCAAATTAGGTGAAGCGGTGTTGCAGCACACAAGATGCGTTCGTGAAACGGAGGTCAAGGTTGATCGCCGAGTTTAAAGCGAAACCGAGCGAAAACAGTGTCTGCGAAATATTTCGAAGCCAAGTGATGTGTCATGTAGCAAGTGTAAAGCAAATGCTAGCACGTATATAGCACCGATAGTTCTCGTCTCGACCGAACACTCTGCTGAGATGAGGAAATTGACCTCCGAACGGACCGACACGCACACCCTAAACCTGACATTCCAACCACCACTCCTGGCGTGTTTGTTTGCTCATCAGGGGTTGGAACGCGCGATCAAACAAAATCCCACCAGCGAGTCTCCCAAAGTGGGGTCGACCCCGGGTCCCCGCTGTGACGTTTGCGGTGAAATCTCTAACGCGGACGCTAGTCGTGAAGAAGATGGACCCCGTCCATTTTCGGGGCCACAGCGACGTGGCAGACATCGTATCGCTCTCTCGATTCGGCTTGTGGGAATGGTTTCTCAAAACCGAAAAGTGAAATCCAATATCGTGAATCGTGCCGAATTCACTTTCCAGTAGCGCAGATTGCAAGAGGATGTGTTTTTTTTTCTCACTGCTGTAGCCATACTGTTAACGCTCTGTTGTCAAAGTTATGGGCAAATTTTCGCTTCTGTTGACCGGACCTATTAACACCCTTGTCATCTACTGATCGGTGGGTGTTGTTACGTCCGCGAAATGTGACACAAAGAATGCAAATAAAAGTGCAAACAGCATGTGTTCAAGTCGCCATAAGAACGTTCTCAAGGTCTTGCAATTTACGAACATATGGTTTAGCAAGATTTGAATTTATCAACTTGAGAAGCGTAAACAGTTTGTTTGTTGTAGAAACATAATTAACCCTTAGTGACCGTAAGTGTAATATTTTAATGATATTAATGAGATTTTTAAAAGAATAACCCGATGACACTAGCCCTAATCTCTGTACAATAAAAATATATATATTTTTAAAAACGTTAAAAACGAATTTGATAAAAAATGTTAGGAAATTATTAAAATTTCAATTCAAGACATATGCTTTGAAATTATACACAAAAAAAAATTTTATTTGATTTTCATGATTTTATTCAGTCCAAAATTGAATGAATATTCCATAAATGCAAAAATAATTTAAATTACGGATGTCTAAACCGAATTTACATTTAGAATGTCGAACCATTTCGTTTGCAGTTGCAAAAAGAAAAAAAAACGATTTGGTGTAATCATCTCTTAGCATGAAAAATTGTAATTTAAATATATTTTCTGATTACGCATAGTAATCTTGATGAACCATTATCTACCTAGTATTACCTTTTATCGTTTGTTGAAGATGTTAGGGCAGTAACTAGCTCAGAATTTACGAATCTTTTTTCAAGTTTGTTTAACATATTAAAGAAACATCCCTTAACATAAAATATTGTATTGGTTATTTTTATAACTTTTTTAGAACTGTTAACGCATTTGTTAATTCCGCATTGAGGAAGCTAATACGATTTCAAAAATATTGAAAACGCCTCAAATTTGCCTTACAAATATTTGCAAATATAAAATTACGTTTTTAAGAGTGAGATGCCAGCAACGATCATACGCAATGTGAACCTCGCACTATCAGTATGCAGGAACATAAATTAAAAATATTTTTTCATAATTCCAATTTTAATTCAGTTCCTTATAAGTATATATTAAACCGCGTATCAAAAGACTAGGACGTTGAATCATGCATTAAACGAATGCGTGTAATCATCTTACCACGCCATTGTCACATACAAAGTACAATCCAAGCCATGACGCTCGGCCGCGTGCTTACATTCGAAAGGGTAAAAAACCCTTCACGGTGTCACCTCGACTAGTGGTGATGGCCTTCACGTATCGTCACTGAATGTTCACACAAAAGACACCTTAAAAAGCAATTGTTTTACCCTTCTCTTCGCGTGAAGATGGTTATTACGTGCTGGGTGTTGCTAGTTAACATCCTCCTACAGCCCGAACCGAACATGCATCTAATGCATAAATGATGGAGAAAAAAAAATACACAAAGGCACCTGTCGACGCAGTGCAATCTCCTTTGCATTCTCAGCCACCACCGGTTTCGGTGCGTCTGCAGAAAGCGAAACCGAACGGTTCGTGTCTTGGAACCGGTTGATGCTGTGTTGTTGCGTCTGCACCAAAGCTTGGAAACCGTGTTGGCATCGTTTTAAGGGAGGCAGCCCCGGGCCAGGCCAATCCCAAACTAGCTGGCTAACCTTGACTGATGGAGATCGAAAAGGCGAACCGGTGCCGCATGGCGGGGAGTAGGTGCGTCGATCTTCTCGTGTGTTCGATACTTAAAAACATTTTTACGGTCACCAAAGACCTTTACGAGCTAAAACGCTTTGGTGACCGGTGCGTCTCTTCTGAGCACGATTGCTTCATGGAGTTTTGGCTCAGAACGTTCCTTTCATGTCGATGTTGCAATGTAACTGGTGCCAAGTGTCGTGTTTATCTGATCCGGTTAGTTTCGATTCGAGCTGGTACTCTTGAGTAAGAGACGGTTACTTAATTTTTGTCATCATTGGAAGATTTGCGAAATTCAGTTTCATTCGTGACCGTAGCATCGCAATGATTGGAACTCATTTTCGAGGCAGAATTTCTGTGATATGAAGAAAAAAGTGAATTTAAAGATATAAGGTTGTTTTAAAGATGTGAATTTTTAGAAAAGAGGATGCAAAGATAATACAAATTGTAACATGATATAACCTTGTTTATGAATTGCACACAAAACTTTAAAATGACGAAATACATCTATACTCCCATCAAAAATCACCAAAAATCACGCGAAGTTTTGACACTCTCAATTTCAGCGATTCTGTGTATAAACTTAAGACAAAATTTTCCAAATCAATTCGGTGGTACAGTTAGAGGACGGCAAGAGATTGAAGAAGAGTTTTAAACTATTTAGATTCTGTTCTATCTACTTCTTAATTATAATCATTTGAAAAGTCAATTAAAGACAAAAGGTACACCATTATCTCCAAAAGTTTATTGTTATAAAAATAGTTTCGGTTTATATAATTTTCCATGATTTAATGGGCTATTAAGTACAACATAACTTCCACTATAATTGAATTACAAATATTTATGTATCCAAAAAGCGGTGTGAAAAGCAACAGTCAATATTGTGTTACAATTAATTTACAATGTCGGGTGCCCTAGATTTAATTCGTAACAAAATGTATCACGAAACATCTGCTGTGATAGTGGCTTGCAGCGCCTCCAAAAGAGGGGATGGGAACGCTTTGCAAATAGCGATCACCCAACGTTGAACCATATATTGCGTTGGTGAAAGCTTGCGCGATGGTAAAAGGTGAAGAAACCTCCCGCAAAGCGGTGGTCCAGTGTGGTATGGACGTATGGATATCAACGAGTCAATGTTGCGTTTTTGAATTTTATCATATGGCCTCTCTTGCAAATACTCACACACTGTGGAGGAAAAAACACGTACGATTAGCTCACCTAAGGAGGCCGGTATGCTCGAATCCAACCTTCCACACATACATAGCCATCTAGGATCCATGCAATTTTTTTTGTTGTTGTTGTTAATCACTCGACGACAAAACAGCAACACAAAACTAATTAAATGTTATTTAAGACTTCTACCAAACATGCCTGTATGCTCGTCGATTAGAGGCAATTAGCGCTAAGGTAACTCAAACAGAGAGCAGCCTCTTGGATATACTAACAACGACTTCCGACTTTTTACCAACCGTCCCATCTCGTGCTGTGGTATTGAAGATGGTCGTGTGAGCATAGTTCAAGGTTAATGGAACGAATAACGAAGCAAAAACGTTCAATTGAACGGCCATCATCGCGCGGGACTGCGGGTTTGATGCACGATGAGTGTCACGAGAAGACTTATAGAGCGACAAAAGCGACTGAAACCGCACGAAATGGGAAACTAGTTTGTCCAAACCAGTTCCGAATTTTGCCACTCCAATTTTCTGACCATTTCGACTTTTCAGTTTCAGTCCCGAACGTACATTGGCGTAGTTTAGTTCCCTAGGACGCCGTGTGTTGATACGTTCGAACCAGCATCGTTGTAGTGGTAGTGTAAGAAAAAAGTGCGTGAAGAGCATAGGCCTTGCACAATGAACCACACCCGGCAGCGGTTAATACGTGAGCTGACTGCGGTGCGAACGGCCAAGACAAGCCCAAGACCTTCGCTACAGCAGCTCCAGCGGCAGCGGGCCGAGCAGATTCGATGCAGCAGCACAGATCGCCCCATCCGGTACACACACTCGACCGCCTCCTGTCCGCACATGGTCGAGGCACTAAACGTTACCGATGGCGCACAATCGCCGCCCGTCAGTAGTAGCAGCAGTCGCAACACGATCCGGCTGGAAGATGCACGACCCTACTCGGAAGTTCCCGGACCGAAACCGTTGCCGATACTGGGAAACACCTGGCGGTAAGTATCGTGATCGGTGCAGAAGAAACCGAGCATATTTGAGGAGAAAAACAGGTTTAGGGGATGTGTGCTGACGTCATATTCAGGGACCGATCGAGTTTGGTTTCGATATTTGCTTTTGCGTCAGTTCTGGGCACGATCTTTTGATTAGTTTTGCGAGAGAGGTTTTAATTTGAATATCAATGGACGGGGCGACATATTTCGGATGACGCAAACGAGTTTTGAATTGTTCTCCACTGTTTTTTCAGGACTGTTGAACAAATATGACAATATTTTTTATATCATTTTATTAGAAGAAACAATCAATTTTTAAGAACAATCAAACACTGTGCAAGTGAGTTCTTTTGTAGCCACCACGTCATATAACACAAATTTAAGGCCAGATACTGTGCATAAATAAATAACGTGTGCAAATATTGGCTAGAACTTTAAGTATATGAATAAATGTTCAAAAAGAACCAGAATAGTATATTTAATGGATTTTAGGGCAGGAAATTCTTATGTTTCACATGTTTTTTGCTAGCAAAGTGTCATTTACGTCAAACGTGCGTGCTTCGCTTCACGGATGCCAATCGTTTGTTTCTGGTAACGTCAGACGCAGAATATATTTTGCTTTCAACATAGTATCGTTGACTATCCGGAACGAATCGGTATCTCATTTGGATTCTCTTCTCGTCAGAATATTGTGCTGTAAATTCACTTAAATCTGTTTAAACATGTATTTGTGTATAGAATTTTTTTTACGACTTAAAAACAATTTTCATGGCATGATACGAATTTATCTTAACGATTTCCGTTATTGTTTAGAATGAAATCTATGTAGCAATATTGTTCTAACTATCCATTTAAGTTGAATATTAAAATCCCTTGTGTTTTGCGATTCCCATTCCCCCTCCAGAACGGTTCTGGCCAAGCTTATCTGATTAATGATTTCAAGTTATCCACACTGTCGCCTGTGTCCAATCATAGAATTCGTCATATTGTCAACAATTGATGATGAACAACGATGAATTGGATACTATTAGTATCGTTACGCAATTTACCGGTTCAGAGAAACGGAACTTTTACGAAACGTTGCCCATCGCTTTAAAGCCCATTCTCATTTGCATTCGATTTGTTGCGACGAATTGTGATGTGACAACATATTTATCCTTTTTTTTTTTGTTGCTCTTGCTGGTAGAAACCGAAAATTTGTTTTCTCAAATGATGAATTTCACACCACCTATAACTAAATTCTCGCCTCGAGCTTACCATTATGTGTATTTAACGGTATAACTGACTGATGTTCTTGTTAGTGGTAATTGAACGTGCTGCCGACCGTACGAATCATTAAAAATGCATTAAGTTGGGATTTTGTTGTCAAAATAAACTCGATTTCGAAGAGAGAAATGTTAGCTAAAAAAACGATTGTGTGAATAATAAATTACACTATTGCTCACTGTAATAACGAAAAATAATTGGCATCGATAACTTACATAGAAAAACTATCGGTGAAACAACATTTTGACATTATGTTGCGATGGAGAAATTAAAGCTTTGTAAACATTTAACACCTCCATCACAAAAAAAAACAGCCATCGAACAACGATCGTTTACCAGCTCCCAATACAGCTGCCCTGCCTGCTCATATCGCTCAGCATGCAGCCGCCCCATGTTTTAACGCCCCATTAGCCACGCATACCTTCGGTGAGGTTTGCTTAAGCTCTTCCAAAACCAAAAGGCAATATGCAAAATATAGCCCACCCTTACCCGGCGGGGTTGGCTTTGAAGCGTGTGAAACGAAACTGAAAAGTTTCGCTCAATCGTACCGCCTCTGCTGGAGCCTCAAATTTGCCACGGTTTATGAAACTTATCACACACAAAAAAACACGCCTTTTCATTTGTGCAACACACATTTAATTTTCCCCCATTTCCCTTCGTGGTTCGCAGCGTTTTCCCCATCATCGGTCAGTACAAGATATCGGATGTGGCGATGATATCGTTTCTGCTGCATCGCGATTACGGCCGGATCGTGCGGCTCGGGGGACTGATTGGCCGGCCGGATCTGCTGTTCGTGTACGATTGTGATGAAATCGAGAAGGTAAGGTGTACGAGAAAAGTTACCTATTTACCATCATTGACGTTTCTCTAATGGATCCGTGTGGTTTACTTTCCCTATCAACTCGCAGGTGTACCGTAACGAAGGCCCAACGCCCTTCCGGCCGTCGATGCCGAGCCTGGTGAAGTACAAGAGTGAACTGCGAAAAGACTTCTTCGGTGATCTTCCCGGTGTGGTTGGAGTGTAAGTGCGCATGATTAAGCTTCCTGTTTGACACATGAACGCGGGATGAAGGATGGGAAATAATGACTGGGTTTGCAATTAATGTTGCTGGAGAAATCGGCCAGTTTTATAGCCGGATGAGTTCATCTTGTCCATGATTATGGGCAAGAGGAGGAAGAGTAGCTTATATGGAGAAGCTCATAACAAAAGAAGCAATCTGCAGATTTACGCAGAGGTGACAGTCTAAATGACTGTGTGAAGATTTTTTACTGTATTTAAACTGGCATACGTAAAGGTTTAGTTATTGTTTTTTGTTGTCGATTATGGTCGATTATTATGGGTTTAAAAGAAGAAAATGCAAATATAATTCCTATAACTTTGTAGCTAAATTTGAGCTATTAACTAAGATTATATTTACTTGGATCTTGTGTAAAACTATTAAATACATCAACACAAAGGATGGAAGGATTGTCAAACTGTTAATTTCAGTTCAACAGTGGTTTACTAAGCGAATGGTTATTTAAAAAAAAGTTAATTGAAAATAACAAGAACATATGTGAATGAATTGATAATTTGTGTTGTATAATACAATCTGTTGAATCTTTCGAGGGAACGATTGTGGCAACGTATCCAACGTAAATGTAACGGTTGTTATTATAGCATCTGTTATTTTAAAATGTGTAGCTAGATTTAAAGAATAATTGTTTTAAAACCACAATTTACTTTACTGATATACTAACTTACTACTCTAATCTATGATTCGAAATAAGCCACAAATGAGGGTTTTTTTACGATTCAACAGCTTCAAAGAGAAGAAAATAAAACCATTCCGTTGTTGTTTGAGGTATTACACACCTAGAAATTTAAATGTAATTTCGAGGTATAAACGATGCTGCCATCAAAGAAAACTTGAAATGTTCTTTAATTACGTAGAATAAATAACCAACTCTTATTTGTCACTACGAACCATTTCCTATCGGATTAACGTCTCGCTATAGCGGACAAAACATTATTGTGCCACAAAAAAATGTTTATAACTGTCATAAAAAACGATCGTACCTATCATCTAATTGTCCACGTTTCTCACCGTCTTCCTGCAGTCATGGTGAGCCATGGCGCGAGTTTCGTTCGCGCGTGCAAAAACCGGTCCTCCAACTGTCGACCGTACGCCGGTATGTGTCACCACTCGAGCAGGTGACGGAAGAGTTCATCGACCGATGTCAGCAGCTGTTAGACGATCGCCAGGAGCTGCCGGACGATTTCGACAACGAGATCCACAAATGGTCCCTGGAGTGTATCGGTCTGGTAGCCCTCGACACTCGGCTCGGGTGTCTTGAGCCGAACCTGGATCCGAAATCGGAACCGCAGCAGATCATCAACGCGGCCAAGTATGCGCTGCGGAATGTGGCAACGCTGGAGCTAAAGGCACCGTACTGGCGTTACTTCCCGACACCGGTTTGGTACAAGTACGTCAACAATATGGACTATTTTGTGAAGTAAGTAATAGCGGAGAGAGGAGATTACTTTTAGAGCATGCAGAATAATAATGTTTTTTCGTAAAAAAATCACTAGAATTTGCATGAAGTACATAAAGAATGCAACACAGCGCATGAAGCTGAACGAGGGCCGTGCCCTGGATGGAGAACCATCCCTGCTGGAGCGAGTCATCAAGAGTGAGAACGATGAGAAGCTAGCCGTTGTAATGGCACTCGATTTGATCCTTGTGGGCATCGATACGGTAAGGAGCACTCTGGTGCGATTCAGGCGTAATATTAATTCATTTGTAACCTTCACGCTTTAGATTTCGATGGCCGTTTGTTCGATTCTGTACCAACTCGCAACCCGACCCGCTGAGCAGCAGAAACTGTACGAAGAGCTGAAGCGACTAATACCGGACCCGAAAACGCCACTCACCATCCAGCTGCTCGACCAGGCGCACTATCTCAAAGCATTTATCAAGGAAGTACTGCGAGTATACAGTACCGTCATTGGTAATGGGCGCACCCTGCAGGAGGACACTGTCATCTGTGGCTACCGGATTCCGAAAGGGGTACGCTAGAGGAAATCTTCTACTTCCGTACACATGGTTCCATTTTATTACGTTCGATTTTCCGTTCCCTTTCGTCAGGTGCAATGCGTGTTCCCGAATCTAGTCCTCGGCACGATGGAGGAGTACGTGTCCGATGCCCAGCGCTTCAAGCCGGAACGGTGGCTAAAACCGGCCCAGGGCGGTTCGGGCGATCAGCTGCACCCGTTCGCATCGCTTCCGTACGGGTATGGGGCGCGTATGTGCTTGGGACGACGCTTTGCCGATTTGGAGATGCAAATACTGCTGGCTAAGCTGCTGCGTTCGTTTAAGCTCGAGTACCACCACAAACCGCTCAACTACGAGGTGACGTTTATGTACGCGCCCGAGGGTGCGCTCAAATTTAAGATGACCCCGCGGGACGACTAAAACCTCTTCCCCGGAGCTGGAATTGTGTACCATTTTGTTGAGTTTTGAATAAGGTTTCACTACTTTTTGGATTTACTATGTACGCTAATAAAAAAAAATCATTTTGTTTTGTACAGAAAAACACGACCGGTTCGTTATGCGAGAAGGTTAGAAACGGAAAGAACAGGCATGATTAGAACGGATGAGGACATTGCATCAGGAATTGTTTCAAACTGTTGCACTGCACACTATTACTCCAATGGTGCGTCGGACAGTTCTGTGGAAGAGAAAGGAAAGTTCCCAGTTAAAAGTTCATACTACACATTAAATTTATTGCCAAATATTACCAAAAAGTTCCTGATGTTCATACATCCCACAAAGTCCACACCAGTCTTACTACAGCCCGGTGCTGGTTGCTGATCGTTCACAGCACCAGAGATGATCTGTAAACACTGGAGTGTATTCTCTTGAAACAGCTGCATCACGGCCGGGTCGTTTTGTGTGGCCGTCGTTATTATGTGTAGAATTTTCGTCTGATCCAGCACCCCGTTCACCATCGTACCCGTTGCGTTTAGTGCACACTCCACAAAGCACTGACAAGTGGAAACAGGAAACAGGTTTAGTTATAAGCTAGTGGCTGTAAGGATGTGCCTAGCACTACAGTTACTCAAAATACAGTGT
>JXWZ01002111.1:0-27328 GCA_000956215.1 Anopheles farauti No. 4 | reverse complement strand
AAAAAAAAAAAAAAAAAAATGGCAGATATAAATAAGAAGCGAATTGTCGGGTTGCTTTAATTGTGTGAATTTACTAAAACATGCCTTCTACACATATCAACTGACCTTAGTGTCCCCCTTCCTGTATTCGTCCAGACTGGCTTCTCTAGTAAAACGTCGTTCAAACAATTTCTACAACAAATAAAAAAAAAAATGAAATCTACTTCCTAATCTCTTGATACGACTTTTGCTTTGCTCGTTACACTATCGCTGCAGAGAAAATCTTGCGAACGACACATATCTCCTGTCCCAAATGGACAACGATCAGTACGTGCCAATCTGGACGGTGGCGAACTTCAATCAGGTGAAGAAACTTACCAAGGACATCAAGCTGATAACGGAGGTGCTGCGCGAGTCGCCGAACGTGCAGGTGGACGAGGATGGCCTAAAGGTGCGCCCGAACCACAAACGGTGCATCGTGATATTGCGCGAAATATCGGACAACACGCCGGTCGAGGACGTTAAGGTAATGAAAATATTCTCTGCTGCCATCAATGCATAGTTCAACTAATTTGCCTTTTTTTTTCTCACCCTCTCTCACACAGAACATTTTCCAAGGCGAAAACTGTCCGCGCTTCATTTCGTGTGAGTTTGCCCACAACAACTCCTGGTACATTACGTTCGAATCGGACGAGGACGCCCAGCGTGCGTTCCGGTATCTGCGCGAGGAGGTGAAGGAGTTTCAGGTGCGTGTGCTTCCACCGCTCTCTGCTAACATTTTGTTCGAAGGCGATTTTTATTGCATTTTTTGTTGTTGTGTGTATTTTAGGGCAAACCGATAATGGCACGGATAAAGGCAAAACCGATGAACCGACTGCCGCTCACGTCGGTCGGTGGCGTACCGATGAAGAACGGACTGAACGGATTCCGGACGACGCCTCCGCCGGGCACGGCCGTTGCTACGGCTGCACCCGTTGGTACCGTCATCCAGCCGACGGCCGCATCGGCTGCGGCCGCCGCGGCAGCTGCCGCTGCAGCAGCCGCCGGTGTCGGTGTGCCGGCCGGCGGTTACGATCCGGTACAAACGGCCGCCGTAAATGCGGCAACGATCGCTGCGTACTCCGGAGGCCAACGGTACATTTACAACACGGCCGTTCATATGTTTGTAAGTTTGTTGTGCGTTATGAACAAATGGGCGAACTTAATGGGCGAGAAACCTTTGGCGACATTCAGTTTTTTTTTTAATTTTTATCCGGGGCCGCACTCCGAGTTTTAAGTGAAGCTTTCTGAAGCTTACTGGTGCTTCCTGGGTTTTGAAATATTCACAAAACTTTATTTTTGATTCAGATTGCGATTCATTTGCCGCAAATTTGAAAGATTTACACCAAAGCACGAATGTTATTCTTAGCCGCTCAATAGTAGCTCTGTAAGAAATCTGTTTCTCCATTACTGATTTCCCTTTTCTCCTCCATCTCTTCCCTAACAGCCATTCCAGCAGCAGCCATTGTACCCCGGCTTCATGCCATCGTGGCAATCGACCCAGGGCGGTTACTTTGAGGTAGCCACTCCTTACATGACCAATGGAATGCCACAGATGGCGATGTTCCCGGCAGCGACCGGAAGCGCAACGGGTAGCGGAGGCGGTGGTGGCGGCGGCAGCGGTGGCGGTGGTGTCGGTACCGCCGGTGGAGGCAAACAGCAGAACGGAAGGTACGGTGGTATACCGGGCGGTGGTGGCGGTGGCGGCGGCCACCGTCAAAACCCCCGCAATAAACGCCAAACGCAGCAGCATGGTGGTGGCCTTGCCAACAACGATAGTCAATCGGTTACATCGAACAATGGTGGTGGAATTCACCGGCAGCAGCAGCAGCAACAACAGTCCGGCTATCAACAGAACGCGGGCTCTGTTGTGGCACAGTCCCAGGTAGCCTCAAGCTATCAGGCGAGTGCCGCGGCGGCAGCCGCGGCAGCGGCGGCTGGCGGTGGTAACAAAAGTGTGGGCCTGCTCGGCGGCAAACCATCCACGGCCGGCACCACGTCTGTCGCCACCATACCGGCCGGTGCTGCAGTATTCGTACCGCAATACGCAACGCACTACGTTACTGACGTTGGTGCGATGGAGCTGATCGTGCGGACGGATATGCAGCAGCAGCAGCAACAACAACAGCGGCAAAACATGCAGCAGCAACAGCACCACACGTACGACGAAGAAGGCGTCGGTGCGAACACGGTGCTTGTGGTGCCAACGTACCATTCGTCGGCCGGCGGGGGTGGACGCAAAAACTCCAACCCAAATTCCTCCTCCACCACCAACGCAAACCTTATGCCAATCGAGAGTGTAACGCAGCAGCAGCAGCAGCAGCAAACCGTCTGGTTAACGTCGTCGAACCAACCGCAGCGACGGAATCCACGCCGAAGAAAGGACGAGCAGATGTTGCCGACGGGTATGGATGGTGCTGGGGCGACGTCCACGGTCGCCTCCAACACCTCCACAATGTACGGCAGCGGCGGTGGTGGTGGCGGGGGCGGGGGCGGTGTGCGCCACAATAACACGACGACGGCCTACAGTAACAATAATAGCGGCGGCAGCAACAACAGCAACAACGGTGCAGCCAACAACAGTAGTAGTAGTAACAATAGTGCTAGCAGTAAACAACAAATCGCAACTAGTCCATTACAATTGGCGCCCTCTAGCGGTGGCGGAAAGTATCAGGGAGGGCGCGGAGGCCGCGGTGGCGGTGATAACAACGGATATGGTGCCACCGGTGGCGGCGGCGCAATGATGGTAACGGCGGTGGATTATCACGGTGGTGGAGGTGGTGCTGGATACCATACGCACGCACACCATCAGAACAGTCGCAATTCAGCGACGGGTGCAGCAGCTGCAGCGCCATCTGGTGGGTTGCTTGATTCCAGCTCTTCCTTCCAGTCACACAGCAAACCGCAGCAGCAACATCTGCAAGATGTAATGCAATACCAACATATGGGTCAAGCAGCGCAACAACACAGCCATCATCATCATCATCAAACGCAGCAGCAGCAACACCATCATCACCAGCATCACCATCATCATCAAACGCAGCAACACAGCAGCAGCGGCAGCAGTAACCACCATCACCTCGGCCATCAGCAGCACCAGCAAGTTGCAGCTCATCATCACACGCAACCACCACCTTCACATCATCTCCATCCGCAACAGGTGCAGCCGGGTACGTCGTCACACCATCACCACCACCACCAACACCATCAGCATCAGCACCATCAGCAGCAGCAACAACAACAACAGCAACAACAGCAGCAACAGCAACATCAGCACGGTGGCACCGTAGGAGGTGGAGGAGTATCAGCGTCGAGCGTTGGAGCAGGAGCAGCAGGTGCGGTTGCAGCTTCCAACAACGCCACCAACACTGCCGTCACCTCCACCACCAGCGCTACCACCAGTGTTCAGTTCGATCTCGAACCAGCGGCATTTCCGCCCCTTCCGGGTTCAACGAGTGGCGGCAGCAGCAGCAGCAGTAGCAGCAGCAGCAACAACGCTACCGCCACGATGGGCGCACGAGGCTCGCATAACTCCAAGGGAGGTTCTTCGGCGCACGTTTTGCATGGTGGAGCAGGAGGAACCGCAAGCAACACGGCCGGTGGAGGAGGAGGCAGTAACGCCTCGTCGTCTGCAGCCGAGGGCACTGGTGGAGGACACGCGCAGGGCTCCGTTACCGCAGCGGGCACTTCTTCCGAACAGGCGGCCGGTGGGGGTACTACCGTGACCACCACCCCCCTAGCGAACAATGGGTCCGTGTCGGCGGGGGGGCTACCGACGGTACCGACGAGCACCACAACCCCAGTAGTTTCGGCCTGGGGTGGTGGGGGTGAAACCCAACGACTAGCGGACGTTGTAAAGGGTACGGCAAAGGGTGTCCGAACGGTTGCAGCGATTGTGGCCGGTACCGCGACCGTAATACCAGTGGTGTCCGCCAACAGTGGGAGCAGCAGTAACGAGCTTAACCTCGGCAAGGGTAGCACCGGTTCATCGAACGAGGCCGGCTCACCGACGAACGGTGGCGGCGCTACGAGTAATCATCATCTACCTGTGATAAAGGGCACCACAAACGGTGGTGGTGCCTCAACGAATGGTGGTGGTAGTCAAACTGCCTCCGTCACGTCCTATTCTTCCTCCGTAACGGCGTCGTCTGCGACAGCGAATAATGCAACCACCACCACCACCACCGCAGATAAATCCACCAAGACTGACGTTTCATTGTTGCAAATGGCGACGCTGGACAATCCTGGTGGTGGTGGTGGCTCGGGAGGATCATCCTCCACCACCACGTTCGCGGCTGCGGCCAAGGGAACCAGCGGCCAAGGGGTGGACGCTGCCGCAGCAACGCCTACCGCTCCTGTTTCGGTTCCGCCACCCACGACGGCAAATGCGGCCACAATGACCTCGACTGATTTCACTATTAAATCCTCTGCCTCTTCCATGGCCATGGTCTCCGCGTCGTCGAAAAAATCCACCTCGGCCACGGTGGCGGCAGCGGGAGGGAAGTCAAACAATACCACCAGTACCGCGGCGGCACCTCCACCACCACCGCCCACGTTTTCCTTGCAAAACCATCCGCCGCTTGTGCCGCACGATAGCAGCACACCGACGGCCCCAGCAGCAATCACCACCACCACGCCTCAGGTACGGCTAAGCTATGCGCAAGTTGCGCAACACCTGGCCGAACAGTCCCACAAGGAAAAGGAACAGCAGCAAGCGGCTTCTGCATCGTCGGCGGTGCAAGCGCCAACAGTTGCCCATAGTCACTATCACGATAAGGTGACCGCGACCGCTTCCTCGAGTGCCGTTGAGAAAGAGAGCAGTGGAGTCGGGTCGGCATCATCGTCAAAGACGGCCGCCACCGAGTTCTCCACCTCTTCAGCGGGGGCGACGGTGCCAGTCTCGTCTACCGGTGCTGGTGCCAACTCCAACACCGGCGGATTCATCGGTGTCACCAGCAAGCGGAAGGATTCGGGCTCGAGAAACGCTACAGCGGCAGCGAGTACGACCGCTGCACACCAACACCACCACGGCGATGGTTTTCGTGAGCAACGAGGTAAGTGAACATTCAATATCCGAAAAGTTAATTTTGACAATCCCCTTGGTATTTGTCATATCAATTTTTATCTTTTTTATATGGAAAGTATCCAATGATCGAACACCATATGTTTTGAGCCTGATAAGCCTGTTCTGTTTTACCAGCACTGTATCAATAGACCTGTAAAGAAGTTTTATTTTTGCATTCCATAAATATGTTACGAATGGAAAAAATTGCTATCAAAATAGCATCTTCTTTAAAGCAGCGTTTATACCTTTATGCCCATTACCAATACCATCGTTTACCAAATTACCATGCCAACTTATTTGGAAAAGTAAATGAGGAATAATTTTCTGCTCTATATTGTCGGAATAAAAGTAAGTTATTTTTTGTTGTTCAGTTTTGTTATGTTTTGTCATTCAGTATTGCAGTTCATCAAATCGCCATATTTAAGTTTAATTGACTCCATATGGGGACTTATTTACTTACCATGGGCAGTAGTTTTAAAATAATATAATTTGAACTAAATAACATAATGCGGTATTTATTCATTAAAACTGCTTGAATTTTTTGTTATCCTTGCCAACTAGAAGCCTTTTGTTACTAGAAAATATTATTTCCATCAGTAAAATTGTCGTCCTAATTCATGGATTTTCCTTCCACTATATATTGGGGGTGTAATCCTCTTCTTTGAATACAAATAGATATCTTAACCAAATTTCCCTTTGCATCACAGAAACGCGCTACAACCAACAACACGGTGCCAGTGGAAATACAACCAGCAGTGCACGCAACTCCAAAGATTACCGGCAGTCGTCTTCCGCCGGTGGTGTCGGGCTTCGACATGCCACCGCATCAGCCGAGCAGAACAACAATCAATCACAGCAGCAACAACAGCACCATCATCACGGTGCCGGTAGCCGAAACATCAACACGGGCGGTGGCAATGGCAATAATAACAACCATCATCACCCAGCGAGCGGTGGCAACAATAACAACAGTGCCACAAAGTCTCTGTCCGGTGGTGGTGGTCCCCGCTCAGTTCGTTCGCATCAGCTGAAGGATTATGTTAACCAACCGTCGCAGCAACACCAGAACCATCAGTCGCATCCACGCAGTCCCAAATGATGGCGTTTAATATGGATCTAAAACGTACGACCTTCCTTCCCCATTTGCCAGCTCACCGGCTGAGTGAGCGGTGCTCCACTTTCGGATCTTGCCTGTTATGCTTTAGCGAGAGAGATATTGGTTTACTTTGATTAAGGTAGAGCGAAAGCAAGAACGAACAAAAGAGCAAGAGAGAGTGAGAGAGAGTTAAGTGATTGGGAGGTACCTTCAGAATACTTGGGTATGTGTGAGAGTTGAGTGAGATGTATGTGTTGTTGAGCCCGAGAGAAGGATATTTCGCAAGGATAGTATCATTTTAAAAGAGCAGTAGTACATTTAAACAATACAGGTTTATGATTTTCATTGCCAGCCATTAAGGCTTGTCATCCCTTGCAAAAGCAAATATCTTCCGTGCTCTATCGTAGGGTAGTGAATGGAATGGTGAATGCTTTGGATGGAGTGATTAAAAGCATCGTTGGCAGCTTTAGTCGAAATATGCACAACTAAATCGATATTCAATACGTTTTTGTTTCGTACGGAATGGAGTGTCGAATGGACTATGTTATGTTAGTACTATCCTATGGAGAGAATGAAAGGATTTCGTAAAAAAAAAACTATCTTACTCACTGCATAGTAGAGTATAAGTAATTCCCAGTAGAGCTTTCAAATACTTCAACAATTCGGAATCTCAGTCATAAAATCCCCCTCTTCGGAATAGGTTTGTGTACGGTGTGTGCGCATGCGTTCAAATACACAGACAGACAGATCCAGAATGGTTAAAAACGAAATTTTCTTCTTTCGTATTAAATAAAGTGAGGTTGTGATTTGCCAGTGTTCTGGCAATCGACCACCACCTCCGGCGACAGAAAGCGAACTATTTTTCTTGCAACGGTTTATTTTAATAAGCCAGAATAATAAGAACATCCCTGAAGTATTCTTTCTCTCTGTCTCTCTCTCTATCTCTCTCTTTATCTCTCTCTTTTTCTCGTTAGCTGTCGCTAGTACATTCAAACACACTCACACAACCACTCCTCGTTGGTACCATTAATCAAAGGAACTGTAAAAAATCCGCCATCTAGTGTGGTGCTGATCATATGGCGATGCTCGAGAACGAAAAAAAGCGAAAATCGAAGGAGTGGAGTTAAGTAGCGGGTGTCTAGGGGATGGATCGTCATATTCGTTATTTTGTTTTCTGTTTTTTTTTTATTATTGTATTGTTTGCCCGAGACGAGTACATTTCCGGTGTACGTACGCGTGTGTCGATGATCGTTGCACAAAAAAAGGAATGAAGGGTCCAAATAATCGCGCAGTAGAGTACCGCCGCGCGTTTATCGTTTCAAAAAAGGTAGACGTTGCTCTCCTGTCTGGATCGGCCAATGCGCGTAAAATAAAAAAAAATTGTTTTTTTTTCATTGTTTCTACAGTTATGTTACGTTTTTTTCTCCCTTCCTTTTACCATTCCCTTCTGCCAGCAATAAGATGCATATGAAGGGCGAAAGAGGAGTAAGTGGGGGAGAACATTTGATTGATCAGCTTGAAACTTATTATAATAACCTTATTAATTATTATTCGTACAATTATTGCTTCTATAAATACAGACCAACACATACAGACACGCGTACAGGCAGAAATGCTATTATCATTATTAATTACTATTATAATTATTGATACATTTTTATTGCAATTCGTTGTTAATTTGTTGATAGTCTTGTAGAACAGGGTGGGAATGTGGGGCACGTAAAAGAGCAGGGAAAACCTGCATGTGACAAATAAAAGTCGACACAATACCGTGCAACTACGGCGGAAGCGTAAGCATTGTATGCGTTGTGGAAGGGGGAGTGTGTTTCTATAGCGAAACTATACAAAAAAAGATCAGTTGTTACTAAAAGAGCTGTGTGTTTATGGAGAGCGAAAAACGAGAGTGTGTTGTGTATGTCTTGACGGGTGGAAATAAGGAAACCTGTCGTTTTCACGCGCTTTTCCATACACAACCTTCATTCTCACACTCGCTCTCTCTCTCTCTCTCTCTCTCTCTCTCTCTCTCTCGCTGTCTTTCTCTGTTCGTTATTAAAATCAGTATATAATCCATCGCTAAAAGGATAATATCCTCCCCCGATGAAGAAATGTAGAACATATTGCGTGCGTGATTACTCGGTAAACAACAGAACAGCTAGTTACTAGAGGATTTGATTTGATATAATTTATGTGCGAAATCCATCCGGGATGAAAGCAGAAACCTGCCGAGTGCACGTGGTGCGTGTGTGTGTTGAAGACGTGTGGATACGTTTTTTTTATCGCGAAAATAAGTCTAAAACAAGGATATGAATTCAGAACGCAAACGATTTATCTATCTATCTATAAATATAGGATGAAGAGGAGAAGAAGATTTAGAAGCAAGCTACTGCCGCGCCAATACCAACTACTCTACGCATACCATCACCACCACCAGAAACAAACCCCCATCAATGTAGGTACAGGAGCTAATTATAGTTCTGCAAAAGAAAAACAATTCACTACAGCAAACAGCAGCAAATAGCAGCAGCAGAAATAGAATAAAGTAGATATGATAAAGGCGTGTTGAGATGCGCACGGTATAATTTGCATTATCGATGATCCCCTCGCACGTGTCAGGAGCGCTGGTTGCTGGTGTTGGTTGTGTGTCCATGTTCATCGATATTTTTTTCGCTCACGAACCGATTACAACAAAGAAACGAACCTCGCAGCAACGTACACTTTATTCGATGCCATGCCTTATGCATAGATTATTAAATTAAAGTCATAGTATTTCATTATCTCTATAGAAACACGGTTTGGTGAAAAATTATGTTATCCTGTTGGACTTTAGAGGTACTCTTGTGCGATTAAAATTCTGATATTATTTGATCATATTTCCCACTGTATTCGAGATCTGTATTTGCAAACTGAAATCGGCCACTGTACCGCAACCGGCCGCAACCAGTTCGCTTGCATTTCTGCTGCTGCTGCTGCCGCTGCTAGATGAAAGAGGGATCGAAAACTTTTCATTTTTGTACGAAAAAAATCAAAACGAAAAGCTCCGTTTTTGCGCGCTTCGTTATCTTTAGTGGCGGTTGAATTTATTGTCAACATATACACATATACACATACACGCATCCACAAGACTCACACACATACACACCTCAATATAATAGCCTCTAAGCGAACCAAATATGGATTTCATTTTATTTTTCGCGAGTCTTTCTCGCCGAGGATGAACGCGACGCTGGTCGGTCGTCCTGTGCCGAAACGAGTTGCAAAAACATGAAGGAGGGCAAAGCAATTAGTTCGACCGTTTTTATATGTGTTGTGTTGTTTTGTGTTTTTTGTTTTATGTTCTGCCAAATGCGTTCTCAGTGACGCGCGTACGACCGAGGATGCGTTTGAGATCGTATATGCTCATGCATTCTCTCACTGTTGGGAGGGGGGGGAGTTGTTCGTCCTTACTCGATTGGCAGTTAAAGTTCAGAGAACGGTTTTTTTTGTTTGTCGTGATGCTATCCGATCCGATAATTTCTGTGGGAAGTGAACATTACTTTCAAATGCTATTTAGAACTGTGCGGTGTGAATGTAATCACAACACGCTTCTAGAGCGAAACACAGTAGGCGAAGGGAAAAAGCAAATGCTACAATATGAGACACAACACAACATAACTTCTCTATATACAATGGTAGGCTAGCTTTGTAATAGAAATGTCGACCGTGGGAAGGGGTCCAGTAGGTGGTACGAATGTTGAAATAGTTGCAAAAGCGGTACAGCTCTCCGACCCCCACACACAAACCAGACGAGCATAATACGACTGCGATTATTGATGAACGCCGCGGGTGGGGAGGGATTGCGACTGCCCCAGAGGCTGTGCAGAGAACGAGTAGGATGCCGCTTGGGCCGGACGAATGTGTGTGTGCGTGCGTGTGTAGAGTAAACTAAAGAATACGGTTAGAGTTAGGGAAACGCGGAATAGAAGATACAATATCGAAAGTAGAAAGAAAGATATATGGATTATTATATATATATATATATATTATATATATTAAAGTAAGGGAAAAAGTATATACATTATATATATACAATACTATATACACAACTCTAATGATAAAAAACAAATGGTTAAATCATAAGCACCCGTTGAAAGAAGACGTATAAAAGGGCATGTTAAAAAATACGAATATAAAACGCAAACCCGAACTCTCCCCTCTTTCTCTCCCGTGTGCAGGGTTTCTTGACACGCGAAAGCACGCGTGGATTCGGAAAGAGCAGATAATCTTAGAAGGCAACAAATGCATCCACACACAGACACACGCACACACACATACGATACTAAGAAGTGCACTACGGAGCGGAACACGACTGGAACGAGTTCAGATAAAGTCAATCCTTTCGAATTCTCTCCTTGCGAAAGTGGTCACGTGTGGTGTATGTGTGCCTGTGTGCGTGTGCTCTGCTGCTGTCACAAATGCTAGTTTTTGCGTTGGAGGTTTTGGTAATGGTGATAAAGTTACTGTTGAAATGATGAGGCGAATGGAAGATGCAGAGAAGAAAGTTAGACAGGAATAAAGAACTGTGCGACACTAAACACACTCGAACAAGTGTTACTCGAAACATCGTTTGAGCGACAAAGAAAATACACACACCGACAGACAGCCAGCGAGACAGGGTGACTACAAACGAATGAATTAATGAACAAATAAAAAATCAATATATAAATAAAAGGTAAACAAGGGAGCGAAACGTTAGAGCAAAAAGCTAGAGCAACAATATTGGCAAGAAAGACTGCACGTAAAATTGAGGGATCGCGCTATAATTAGGGTATTAAAATGTTTGGAAATCAAAACAAACACACATACATACACACACAATCGTCCCAGTCGCGTTAACATGGATATTGTTTTGTTTTTCCGATTGATTTTTAACAAAAATCATTGGGCAATCCATATAGAAACCTGACGGCACGTCGAACCAAAATTGTCTAGAACCGGGGATAGCTTCAAAATCAAAAGCATTAAACTAGAAAGGGACTATAGTAAGAAAGGCATACACTCAGGGTGCCCGGAATGCGTAAATTGCCATCACTTTCACAATCCACCAACACCACCAACACCATCATAACCAGCGTTGCCAAACACACATACGGAGCGTAACAATAAAAAGGGATTCGGAGAAGAGAGCTTGCTTAAAACACACAGCTTTAGTGAATCTAGTAGACTATGACCGACCAAAACGGGAGCGAATAAGGAACAGGCAGACGGTTTTTGTTGGTGTGGTAAATGTGGTTGTAACGGATGGTGGTGAAGGCGGTGGTGAAGTTGGTGGTGACGAAAAATGAACCATGGTGAAGCGAATTTGACACCTTAGTGACCCTAGTGTAGTAATAATTGCTCTCCCTGCGAATGGAGAAATGTAAAACCAACTGTGCGTCGTGTGTCGCTTGTGGCAGGTGAGAATAAAAAACGGTAAAGAAGATAACTAAAAACTAAAGAGCAAACGCAAATGCAAACGCAAAGCAAGAAAACAAAGGAAACCACAATGAAAGCAGCTAAACAAAGTAAACAAAAAAAATTGTTGTAAAATAAGAAAACAAATGGTTATAAGCTAATAACTGTGTGTGTGTATGTGTGTGTGTTAACGTATGCGTGTATGTGTGCGCGCGCTCGCACGTTGAACCGTGCTTATGTGTGTGTGTGTGTGTGTGTGTGTGTGAGTGAGCGCGCGCCATATTGAGGAAGATATGCAAATATAGGGGAAACGTTTAAAACACAAACACAACACATAGAACAAGTGCTCCCCCTTTCTCCCGACTTCTTCAGTTGGGGTTGAAAATAGGACACAAAGGAGGAAAAAATGAAGAAAAAATAGATACACACACAGATACTATGCGTGAAGGAGGTGTATGGATGGAATATAAAAGGAAAAAAGAGTAAAAAAATCGAAACTACAAAACACAAAACGGACAAAAAAATACAAAAAGAGAAACAGAAAAAAGAAAGCACTTTCGTGTGTTGTTTTGTTTGTTACAAGAAAGAATTACATGCAGCTACCAAGTAACGGTCTGGAAGTGCAGCTGCGTTTTACTAGCTTGCTTTGATTTAATAGAGCAAAGTAATTTTCCCTGATTCGTCCTTGGTATGCAAGAAGATAGAAATATTTCAATCGAGATTAATTTTTTTTAATTAGTGAATTAGTTGATGCTAAAAAATTTTCATATTTATCGCAATAATATAGTATCCTTGACAATTTATCCGTTTTATGTACGTATTACAAAAAAAGATCCAGTTATGTGCTTCTCTACATATCATTGGTTCATAAATAACAACAATTGATTGATCCATCATTTGAATTGATTCAAAATCGCCGGTAAAACAAAGCATTTGATAGAAAAATCGAACCTCACCCATGCATGTTATGACTAATTTAGACTTTTCTTCAATTTAATCCAGAAAAAGAGAAAAAAAATCAGTACGCACAGTCCGAGCCTCCGAACAGAACGAGCAGAACAGAAACGCGATATGCAGAGCACATAAGTACCGTCCATTTCCGCCGAAACTGGTTACGTTAACTCGAATCCCAACTCGACACACAAAGCACCTCCCAAACCCCGTCCCTTCTCCACTGAGTGTCGCCCTATCGCACCGAACGCAGATCGAAACAGAACGCATCCGAAAGCACAGGTTCCCGTTTGCTCAACCACAAATCCCGCAATCAACTCCCGCCGCCAACAGCGAACGCTGGAAGAGAAGCAATCGCACAATAATCAGAACCAGAGTCAACGGCGAGTTTGTCGCTTTTCCCTCGTCCTGCGCGGCAGGTTTTTTTTCTCATTGAAAGCTCCTTGAACGGTGATTCCTACTGCGTAGTAGTTGCGCCGATCGACGAACAGGCAGCTTCCTACGGTCGCTATCATTTGCTCGTTCAGTTTCTCTCCGCCAGAGATATGAGTCATCCTAATTGGTGTTCTTCTCTAAGCGAGGATGTGTTATTTAATTTATTCCACATGCGTCCCCGGTTGGTGGTGGTGTCGATCGCACCGAAAACTTTTTCGGTCCCAACTCCCCTGAAAGACCTGATCAAACAGTCGGGCGCAAAGTGTTACGAAACGTAAGTAAGCAAAGGGAAAGAACAACAACACACCAGCCCTGCGGACGAGGGGGAAGGGAGTAGAAGAAAGTTAAAGAACATCGTAAAGCGGAGAACGACAGCAGAAGAGAGCAGAAAAGGGAAGCAAACGGGCACAAACGAGGCTATAAAAGAAGAAATGAAAGCATCCGTAAGCTTTGTAAACAAAACCAGTCCTTGGTTGGAAAGACGATGAAAAAAAAGAACTAAATGCAGTCAAAAATCACACAACAAGAGGAAAAATCAACAATAGCAATCAACGGGTGGCCGGATCGCAACGGGGCAGAAGATCCTCCGGAAAACCTGTGTGTCGGGGCATTAACAAAAGCAACCGAAAGCAACCGCTCAACCAAACTGCACGTAGATGATTGGTGTACGATCCGACGCACCTTTTTCATCGCTTTTTTCTGGCCCTTCCCCACAGACGGAACGACTTCGGTGCGTGAAGAAGTGACGAACCCTCTTCCCCTTCGTTTATGTTTTGTCAAATGAGCTCTCGATCGCGGAAGAGTGGAAGAAAGCGAAATGGGCGAGTGGGAAAAAAAAAACCGAGAGAAACATGCACACGATCTTCGGCGGTGAATCATCATGCTGGTATGTTGCTAAGAGGTCTCGGCACCACCGGCACATCAGCGTTGCAAGTGACGATTCAAACACGATTCCCGGCGACGTGATCGGTTTTTTTTGTCGATCTGAAGACTCGCTTTGAGGGCAGGGCTAATCGCGCAGAATTTATGTAAATTTATTCTAAACGAAGTAATCGCGATATCAGGTCACACAAAACCACCTCCTCAGATGAGACAGGGGAGAGAATGGTCAAACTGACAAAAAAAAAACAATCCAATCTAATTTAAATTTACTTCAGTGTTATGAAAAAAATGTGAACATGTGATCGAAGTTTTTATATTAAATGCATCTTGAATTTGAAGAAATTTAAAATCAATATTTTTGCATTACATTTACACAAATATACTGGCTCAATATTATTTAAAGTTAACTTGCCCTTTGTTTATTTTCCAGTAAATCCATTCATTTTAAATAAACTATGCACAATACTTGCTTCTAAAAATATCCCTTTCCGCATAATAAAAATTTTCACGGCCATCGAAGCAACCCTAGCTCGTTTGTTCGTCGTTGCCAGGCCCATCATCTTCTCCTTGGTGGAATATCCTTCCTTGCTGCTGCCATGCTATTGCAACCGCGCCACCAAAACCTGTCGACTGGATAAACAAGTGAATAAATGCACCTCTTCCGGTCATTAATTGCCGGGGCAGAGAAGAATTGCGTTTCGGCTAAAACGAAGACGAAAGGCACACCGAAGGCAATGCACGATTTGATGCGGCTTGGTGAATGTGCATTTTACAGTATCGTTTGCTTAACCGAGGGTGTGGATGTAAAAGGAAAACATCCTTCTACGGGAGAGGATGAGTGCGGCCGGAGCTTCTTTTCTTACGCTGCTTCGCCAACCCAATCCTCTGAAGGGCAAACCAGTTATCAGAATGGGAAGCCAAATTGATACCTAAATTTTGTTTTCCTTTCTCTATACCCGTACCCGGAGCCCGTTTCTCGTGTTTGTGCGCCTGTTTCGTGCAATTTTCTACCTGTAAAAAAACATCGATAGGGATCGGGGTATGTACGGGGATAGATCCTGCCGAGGTTACACTAGCATGTGCATGCGGCGTCAAATGACACCTTTCGCGTTTGAACTGAGACACGTTTCTCCCTCTTTAGTTCGCTAGTTTTCAATTTAAAAAATGTGCGTGTCTTAGCATTTTGGTGCAATAATTTTATTTTAATTTTACATCAATAATTACAGTGCAAAACGTTGAATACCCATAAAAGTAAATAATTCCGCCTTCGTAAAAGGTGCGAAAGATAAAGAAATATTTTTTATCGCCCCGCTGTTCTAATGCCACGTACCTGAATAGAACATAAAGGACGACTCAGGATGCACAGCCGAGTTTGCGGCACTGAACGTCGTAGCATGTAGTTATCTCCCTCTCTCCAGTACCTCCGTGAGAGTACCTGTAATGCGAACGAAAAAACAACGCGAGAGTGTCAGAAGCTCTCATTTCTTCTCCAGTGAGCGATGCTGGAGGCATTTTCCTCACTCTAGTTCCAACACACAGGCCATCCTTTTCCAGTGCGTTTAATAGGGTATCTTTGTCCCGCACCCTCCGAAGCTGTGTTTATTATTGGTAGGAGAAGTGCGGGCAAAACGCCCTATCGTAAATTTTTAACATCAATATTGCGGAGTTGCGGTGTTGAGGCGTAAAAAATAACATATAGTTGCGGGGTTGAGGCATTAAAAATAACCTAATTTAAAACTTGAAAGAGCCGGTGTGATACGTAAATGGCTAAAATTAAAATATAGAACGAAATTTGTCATGAGTAGTGTGAAAAAGACTTTGAAATTCTATTTTAAATAAAAAATTAAAGCGTTTATAAGAAATATAATAGAGCATGTAATAAAAGAAAATAGTTAATCTCAAAACAATAAAAAACAAAATATTGTTTTCAGGGGTGTCGTATGACCCCGGGCTCTTCTAACCAAACTCGCATTCAGGTGCATTTTTCTCATGAAATCCAAAACTCTCTTTTGTTCGAGAGCAATCGTCAGCGTGAACGGACGGAATTGGTCGTTTCGTCCTCGCGCGTTCGGTATCATCGCCGTGTTCTCATTGTAATTAATCGCACGTGAAGTTCGAGAAGATGTTAGTACGGTGAGTTCGGGATAGTGCGTTTCTATGTGCGTCCAAGTGCGTGTATGAGTGAGAGTGCGTATATAAAATATTACCATGGTAAAAGTGGTTGAAAAAGTGCCGTAACCTCCGAAAGGCAAAAAAAGTAGCAAACGACGAACGTGCTTTAATTCGATTGAAGCCGTTGGTGTAAGTGTATGTGTGTGCGTAAGTATTGAAGGTGTTTCTGCACGTTCGTTTCGCGTCGGTACGTAAGAATGGTGGTGTGATGTGCAAATCGTAGCAAACCCGTCTCGAATCATATCTCCGAAAGTGGCATCGGGAGTAAAATCAACCTTCAAAAGTGAAACAAAAACAACGGCAAATAAACGAAACGTCATAAAACGCAGGACAGAAAGTCAGCAGCAGTTGCGCCCGTAGCGAGCAAGGTAAGAGCTAAACGCGTGGAGAAGGGCGCCCTACCACCGCACAACACTTCTGCGGGTGAAGCTGCGGTTGAAGCTTTCGGCAGCCATTTTGAGCGCCCTGTTGCCCCGAGTCCGTGTGGATATATGGATCGGCGGCGAAAGGGGGTGCGCATGCGCCCGCCACAGCTTGTGTGCCTGTCCATGCGTGTGAGGGAGACACAACGAACCATTAAAAAGCCGATACAGAAAAACGCAAACAACGTGTGTAAGCTACGGAGCTAAGGAACGAAGTGGGGTTAGGAAAATGGCAAAACCAAAACAACCCTACGCTCCCCGTGATCTAGAGCGCGCATGTATGCGTGTGGTGTGCTCTAGCGACCCCGAACGTCCGGTTGCTATTCTGTTGTTAGGAATTTTTCAACAAAAATGTCACATTAAACGAACGGAGCTGTCAAAAGTATTGTTGTTATTGCTATATTTTTTTTTTGTTTTCGAAGGTTAGGTTTACACAAATATTAATGTGTAAACAAAACACTGCGGTTGAGAAATACATCCGTGTGTGTATGTGTGTGTGTGAATTTTTATTCGATGGAAAATGTGTTTACTATTCCAGTTCCAGCTACTAACGAGATTCACGTTGCGTTGCGTTAGTGTGTGTGTTTGTGCGTTATAATTTAGCTTCCACAACAGCCGAATAGGGTTTTCCCCCATCGATTGGGTCGCGTTTGCTACTTCACTAGTGTGGTGGATAGATTTTCACTGCGTAGGGAGAATGCATGTTTTGCTGAGTTAAAAAAAAAAATGCGAAACGACCATGACCGAATGGCAAAAGCGGAAAGTTTTTCGGAGATATTTGTTTATGATGTTTCAATCAGTTTTTTAATACTATTTGCAATAATTGCCACCCGCACGTGAGAAATAAATCGTCCAGTTCATCTCCTTGCGTCGACAAACGCACAATCTGTTCCGCATTCCGTAGGGTCACCACGCGACCACTAATGACCATAAAACCGTGACGTTGCCGTATTTATTACGACCGAGTGACGGTGTTGCACTCGCATCGGTTGGAATATACAACATAAAACACACAATACGCACGACAGTGTACATAAACGCGGAGTCACAGCTAAGCGCTAAGCGACGAACCCGCGGCCTTCTTCGTTCGCGCTGGCGGTTTGTTTGCTGTGCATATGTTTGTGAACCAGCGGCGATGTTGTGTGACTGTGAGGGTGTTTTTTTTGTATTTTGATCTGTCCTTTAAGAAGAAATTATCTGAAAGTTGATCTTCGAGGCAAATGAATACGTGTCAAAATCAAGTATGAAAATGTTTTTTTTTCTTCCTTCAATGGTCTTGGATGGGTTTTCGGTCATTTGGCAATGGCGGTAAAAGTTAGCCAGAGTTGTGCCAAATCTAATGCCAGAGTGGTGGAGAAGTTTTTTTATTTAAACATTACCTGGAAGCATTTTTTTGCCTATAGGACAGTGTGATTAGACAGGACAAGAAAACGACCACATTCTAAAAAGCTATAAAACAAGATCCAAATACGATAGACTCAGAGATTTGTGACTGAGTGACTTTATCAATATTGTTACATTAATAGGCCACCCTAAAAATAGCGTAAACTGTTTATAAAACAGCAATGCTTTTTAACCCATCCTGAACAATTAATCCGCAAATTGGGGAAAAATAGAACAGCTTAACTATTTTTTATATTATTATTATATTTTATCTTAAATAAGAAATTATTTTGATTCCTTTTTAATGCTCATTTTAATTATATGATTGTTGAGCTGATCTGCGATTCGATTGATCGACGATCATCATTTATCGGGACTCACATCTTCATACCATTATTTCAAGTTGAAACATTGAAGTTGTGTAACTCATGAACATGAAGAAGCTGTCAAAATCACTAAATCCGGTAGTCGAGCAATGCAGGCGAAAATATGTACCCAATCAATGTCGGGTCGAATAATAAACCGTGTTTAGCTGCCACCCACTTTCGAGCGGATCGTTTTTACGGTGGGCAACTCGTATCGCCACCGGACCGTACGCTACCTCGAAGGCGACAATGCGTACATTTAGACATCAGTGCTCTAATCCAACGGTGAGCCTCACAATTTCAACACGAACAGCCGCAGCAGCCCTCCGCCCGAGCCCAGCATGCCCGGCAGCTATGGAATGCGCTCTTCTTCTTCATCGACAGCGACTTCTACTCACCTTGGGCGCCCCCGAGAGGGTCAGATTGGGCGGGACAGGGGATAAAGTCCGGCTGTCCGGCGTGCTGTGTCCTCGATCGAGAGGTTCGATTCGTTTCGCGCGGCACATGAACGCGATAACTCCACTTCTTACTTCCCTTCTTTCGCATGGGCCACGAGATCGGCCTCCACTCCACCGCGACCGTCCGTCGCCGCCGATGTGATGCAATCGTAGTGAAAAGACAAAGTTATTGCCTTCGACGGAGGTTGGTTGAAAGGCTCGTCGCGTTTGGGGTGGATCTGCGACAGCCGCGAGTGGCCTTTGCCAATTCCATTTTGCATTCCACACGGCGCGGTATGGATTCGTATTGATATTTTAAATACTATATTAAGACTGCGAAGGGATGGTGATGGATTTCACCGCAAAAAAGTCGAAAGTGGCGATTGACTTTAAAACGTTGTTGAACGGAGCACAAACGAAGGGGATTTTTTATTCTTCGGGGAGGTTTAAAGGATTTGAAGTAAAAATGAAAAAAAAGTACGGAACGAAAAACGTTTAATAAAAACGTAATCATGTAAAAAATATCCAGAAAAAGAATCATTAATGTGTTAAAGTTCTTCACTAGGTTGAGATAGTTATTTTGAAAGCGAAAGTAATACATACGAAAACAAAAAAAGACAGTATACTCGCTTATTATTTAAAAAAAAACTGAAAAACATTTGAAACATGCAAAATATATTCAGAACATAAAAGTCAGGGAAAGAATGCTAAATGAAAGTGATAAAAAATCGGAAGTGCGATAAATCATAAAAAAAATAAAATAAATGCAGATACGGTCATAAATATCATCGTGTGGCACACAGTAATTGGTTGCTTATGTTTGCCTGAGCTTAGCACGGGTGCCCGTTCCGGAAGGACCATAAATCTTGCTTTTGATAATTTTCCAAAAGTGCAAGAAAAAAAAAATGGCCCAACACCCAATATGTTTTGGCATGGTTTATTGTTCGCGTCGCTCTTTGTGCGACGGAAAAAGGGGACCAACAACACACCCCATTTGGGGTCAGTGCAGTTTATTTGCGGAGTTTTCGGTCCTTTTCGCTGCCCTCCCCTTCTTTCTGCTTGGCCCTGGTGGCGTTGTCTCGGCGCGAGTGTTTTGCGAACGCCCGTGGAAAAGCTCGTGCACGTGCGTGCTCGTTGAAATTCAACGTTTTAAACCACGTGCGTTTGTGTGTGTGTGTGAGAAAGAAAGAAAAAACAGAGAAAGAGATAGAGGGGTGAACCAACCACCATGTGGTCACGATGAAGCCGCGTGTGCAGCCGTGCATTCCCACCTCCCCCCGAAAGGAAGGGAGGCTTCAGGCATTTTCGTCGGTGCAAGAAAATGAAAAATACTAACGATTCAAACAGCAATCGCCGGTTCGGTGCGGGTTTTTGGTTTTGTTTTTATTTTTGTTTTTATTTTTGTTTTTGTTTTTTTTTTGTTGGTAGGGATGGTCAAAATTAAGAAACCGACCCTTAACTGTTGTGGTCCCCTTGTGTGTGGTCCAGGTGTTTGCGGTGGTGCGTTTTTCTCGTTGGATTAACACGCGCTGCAGTGGGCGTTCAGGCGTGGAAATGAGCCTTTTTGGGTGTGTTGGTGTGTGCGCGCGGCACACGCGAACCGAGAGGGGTGCCAAGAATGACCACACTGGCCGGGTAAATAATGAGGACAATTGTGGGGTTTGTGTTTTGCGTAGTGGTGGAAGAAAACTTGACCGAGCTGCTTCTTCCAGCGCACCACCGAATTGCAATTATATTTGCTGTTAACTTTTCCACTGCGCCGGGCTGGGCAATTGCAATCCGCTGCGTGCGATCGTTATCGCGCCCGGGGCGTGTGCATTTGTGGGCTCCTTCGAGGGCCGGCAACGCTGTGAGAATGTGGGTTTTTTTTGTTTCGTTTTTGTTGTTGGGTAATCTAGTCGAGTTGAATGGTTCAAATGGTTCCATTACGATGAGGCGTAAAAAAAGGATAAATCAGCTAACAAGTTTGTTGTTTGGGTTTGAAAAGCTGAGACGCATTTTTTGTTGTTGTGGTAGAATGAATGAACGAGTTATTATCGAGCCTTTCAATAAATACCTTATACATTTATACTTAATTTAATATTTTATTTCTGAGAACAAAAATAATCAATTTTATTTGTATTTCGACCCATTTTACCAACAACCCCAATAACGATTTCATACATGAATAATTTCGTCGTACCTTTATGCAAAATCTAAACTGTTTTTTATTTTTAATATTTTATTTTTAGTAAATAAAATAAAAATGATTTTAATTAGATATTTATTTATAATATTTTGGCCGAGCAGTGTCGAAAGCGGCGACCGTTTGGTTTGTGACGCTTGGAACGCGTAGTTCAACACATTGCGATACTGTCCCATCCGGAGCCGGATCAATAACCGGCTCCGGCTAAATCGTCGTCCGTTGTGATACGCCATTATATTAGCTCTGAGACGATTTTTCCGTCCGTCACCGAGTCGACTCTATCGTTTCCTAGAGCGGCTGGCAGATTGCCAACCGTAGCGTCGAAGGAAAAGTCGTTTTGCTCTCGTACCCTCCCGAGCCCCTCCCTCATGGGTGTGGTGGTGAGACCAAGTGGCGACAAATAGCGCCACAATCTTGAGCTCGTTTTTCCCTTTTTGCGGAAGACCCTTGATGAACCCGAACGAGCTGTAGGGAAATGGTAAAATTATTTTCTTTGCACGGGAATCTTGACGTTATGTGAGAAGTTTTCGGTGCTGGACTATCTTGGAGAAGGGTAGTTGTTTTTATTGCATGAGGACATTCCCTACCGTCTGGAGGGAATAGATATTTTGATACGGTGGATGAAAGGATTGTAAAATAATAAAACGAATCGTCCAAACACAGGGAAGTTCACGTGGGTTGATGATTTTCTATTATGTGCGTACGTGTGTGTGTTTTTTTGTCTCTAACTAAACATTTTCGTCACGATTGTTTTCTGTTGTGAATGAGCTGCCTGTAAAACCAGATAGTAACGATATTATTTTTATGTTTTTTTTTTTTCTTCCAGCCGGCCGGTGCAGTTGATTAGCATTAAATTGCTTTCATAAAAGCGTTGGCGTGTACGTAAAACACGACTTCAACAGACGTCAGCGAAAGCGTACAAAAAAAAGAAATCAATCAAAGCGTGAGAACATCTTTGGTTCGAGATCGCACAACAACGCGTTGTTAGAGGAAAAACAACCGGAGAAACCCCCAACAAACAGTGCGTGTGTGTATGTATGCATGTTTCCCGTGCGATTTATTTTGTAGGGCAGGCTGTTGTTGCCCCAGTGCTGGCAGTGATTGAAAAGAAAAGTTGCTAGGAAGCTAGCGAAGTTCCCATCTGTACGCAAAGGAGCGTAAAAAAAAAGTAAAAGTTCTAGCGTGTGTCTTATACAGCGCTCAAGATGAGTGATGGCGGGTGAAGCGGTCGGTGGAAAAAACGGTGTGTTGAATCTCTAGTGTGGCAAGGTAAGCCAATAGTTGCAACGGGAAAGAAAATCGGATCGATTGAAGTGTCCGGCTTGGCGGAATAGTATCATGGATCTAGCGGGCGAAACTGGAACTACCTCGAGGCAGGCGCGGTTCGAGGACTATCAGCAGATGAGTACCTCGCTGCAGAACTTGGCCACCGATCAGTCGGATCATCATCGCCGGAAAAGGTACGTTTGGTTAACTGCTACTTCTTATTCGCATGCGAACCGAATTGCTTCTACCGTAACTCGAACACAATCCGCCTCAATCCAAGGCTGTAAACGGAGGGAAGATCCAGAAGTCAAACGCGCCTCAATCGGGAATGTTTCGGTTAAGTCAATGATAAAAAAGAGAGCCAACTAAGAGATTCTATTGCTCTCTTTGGCTTTGGAGCGCTTAAGCGCGTTTTAGGTACACGCTGATTGGCTGTTGCAGGATCCTCACATTCTCTCTATTGTTCTCTCTCTCTCGTTCTACGCTTGCGCAGCACATAAAGCAGCGCTCGCAGGTATGAGAAACTCAGAATCAGAAAATCGTTGAATGAAATATTTTTGTAAGATTTTCATATGTAACCTCTGGACCAAGGCAAACGATCAATCTTATCGATCTAGGACGAAATAGATCGACGGCCACAACTAGGGTTACTATCAAAATATGTATCTTTGCTAGTTGTCGAGTTAGTTTCATATAGCAATATAAAATTAATCTTTTAGAGTTCCTTCTGCGATGTACCATTTTTACTGTTTAACTATGGACATCAGCATTGTATACACAAATATGAACCTTTTATATCAAAATAAAAGAATATGAAAGTGTGATCAAAGTCGGGAATATTCCACTTGGTCGCTTTTATAAACTTTGCTACAACGTTGCACGGCTTGGTATGAATATGCCATTGTTTATAAATGTATCAAATGAAGAAGGACATTATGTCAAAATTGCAAATAGGTACTGTCGTAAGCACTCGTTTTAGCAGTACAGTATTTTTGGAATGCATGAAGTGAACGTACAAATCTAGACTAATCTTCAAATGCCACTGTGCGTCTAAATGTGTAGTTGCTCACCCCTGCACTGGAATAGAGTCGCGTTAGCTTTCTCTCTCTCTCTCGCTCTCTCTGACACTACTCTCCACCGCTCTCACATGCGCTCAGCTGAGCCTAGCCTTCGTTGGGGCTCGTTCTACAACCCAACAACGGAGTAGAATCCGCATCTTCCCATTATTATTAGCGAGTGTTTCGGCAACGACGGATGGCGGCTGCGATGTCGGTCGGCGATCGTGTTCGTTTGTGTGTGTGTGCATTGTTGTTTTCTGTGTAGCCGCCGCGTCGTCTTAATCGCGCTTAGTATTCCGCCCTCGCATACGGGTACGTGCATCCCTCACGATCATCTTGACCAACGTCCCCGGAACGGCGGAACGCACGCAGTGGCGAAACTTTCTCTATCGTTGTTGGTGTCCGCAGGGTTTTGTGGGGTTTTTCCCTTCTGTTGTTGTGCAGTGGTGTCTCTGTATGTGAAGTGCGCGAGTGGCTGCTCGGACGACACGCTACCCTTGACGAGATCTCTCAAGGCCTTCCCGGTTGCTTGGTTAGATGGTGGTGTAGGCTTAGCCGCAGACCTCTACCATATATGTGCGTCTCCTCCTCCGTGATGATGAAATTAAGGTGTACGAGGCGGTAGAGAGCTACCTCTGCAGCGTGGCGACACCTGCACAAGCGCTCGCGCGCGTGTTTGTGTGTTAGTATTATGTGACAGTGTGCGAGGATTGCTCTCCATGTGTCTCCACCCGCTTTGATGGTGGCGTCGCCGTCGGTGCCTTTGCAAATTCACTTGGTGTGTGGTGTGTGTTGCCTCCACACTACCTTTTTGTGATCAGTTAAGCGAAACGTTGACAACCGAAGAGACGAGCAGGTAGCACGCGCACATTCACATCAAAGCAAGCTATACAGTGCGCCCATTTTTAACACCGATCGGTTTTCATTACGTGAGATGATTTATTAGCTGGATATTGTGACCCTTGCTTAAATCCACACGCACACACGCATGCATAAAGTGTGATAAACATCCGGCTACGTGTAACAGATCGAACAACCTTCTCTTCTTCACCAAACTCGCGAAACGAAGCGAGACAGAGCGGGATATAGATTAGCGGTGAAAAAGACAGAAACTCGGTGCTTTTGTTTAACAAATTGTTTTCGGTACGTGTCGGTGTGCGTGAAGCTGTGGCCTAGATTAAGCGGCTCCGATGGCTCCGTTTCGGCTCAGTGGTAGCTGGGTGCGACCTTTGCGCCGTTTGTGAGAAGACCTTGCGAAAAAAAAAAAAATGGATGAGAGCGCCGAACGGACACCTTTCGAAAACGGGGCTAAGGCGTGCGTTGTGAACTATCTGCTCCACGATGAGCCACTCCACGTACCTCGCGTATCCTTCTGCGATGGTGTTTGTGTGCCTGACGATGCTGTGAAGCTCAAGGGACGAGCTTTCACTCGGAGGTGTGTGAGTACCTGTGTGAGTACTGCGAAACACCTGTCAAACGGTGGTAGACGAGTGCGGAAGGGATGTGAATTCAAACGTCAAAATAATTGCAAAGGCTACTAAGATATAACATTTCATGAAAGTTCCAAGTGGGGTAGTGTTTGTGGTGATATATTACATTAAAAATTTTTATTTTCGGTTTGTGAGATCACAATCAAGAATGGTAGTAATAAGTTCTGTTTAATTTCTTAGCTTACTTGCGCGTGTTTAAAATTTAGTGCTGAAACGTATGAAACGAATACGACTCTGCAGGTGTATAGCAATAGTGGTGTCGGAAATCGGCTGAAATTAGTGTCTTTATAATTGAACTTCCATTGGGACGACCCTCTAAACAAACCACCCGCCGCCCGTTCCGTCAAACCCAAGCCATCAAACGTAGCAGAATTGGATACACAACAACGGGGCTGCTGCGACGCTACGATCGTGCAACGGCAACCATCTCCCACGCCAAAGGGTGACTGCCACGGCGGTAGAATGGTTTTCGTTGGGTCGTTCTTCGATCGCTGCTGTGAACCTCCGGACAAGCCAGCTCTCGAGAATGTCATCGTTAAAAAAGGGTTCGTATGGATGGGAGACTGGACAGCGGCTAGACGCGTGCATAGATTGAAGAGGATGAAGATATCTCCGCAAGGATATCACCAAAAGTTGAAGTTTTGAAAGCTAAGTTTGTCTCGAATGGCTCAGATGTTCACAAGATCTCTGGGATCCTCAAGATCTTCAAAACTCGTTACGATTACGAAACTATTTAGGAGCTTGTCTAGAAGATCTTTTTTGCGTTTATATTTGTTGATATTCGTCTATTTACACGCTATAGACATTGTGCTCAACAGGGCCCTTGTCTTATTTTGTACAAGCTTGTTGATCTGATGCCCACAATCACGATCATCGTAGGCAGTGGAATCGACATGACTCCCTGTCAGTGTGCGGCTTGGCCGAGGATCATTAAACCGCTGCATAAAACGCAATCCACCCTGATATGCATGTGCTTGTGAGCAACAAAGGAAACACTGCCACTCTCGTGTGTCACGTACCATACGTCGTTCCATGTGGATGATCTTCGGAAGTTCTAACTGCGTTGGTTCAAACACGCAAGTGTAGCAATTTGTAGTGGACATTGTGTAGAAGAACGGCGACCACTCTAATAAAGACACTATGCATGCAATCGAAGAGTTTCCTAGTTGATTAAAAGATCATTTTGGGACAAAACATTCGCCCTGATACGATTCCGTCAGTGAGTTTCTTTCGCTCTTTTCCGTGGAGCACAATTTCATCGTCACAAAGAAGTTGAACTTGTGTGAGCTCGGAAACTTGGGACCTGGTCAGCCATATCATGAAGCCACAATCAATGCAACCACCGTGTGGATGCAAATGAGGCGATAACGAGACCCGTCTTTAGTTCATCCGCCAGTCACTTCCGTTTCGATTGATCTTTTGTTGCACCGTACGGTGGATGTGATCGTTTCCCGGCGCACCACTTGGAAGGTTGGATTACATGCGCACAACGAAGTCGTTAAACGTGCCAGGCAAACGCTGGTGAATAAATGAAATAGATTATGTTGATAATGTCACCGGTCTCCGTGCGAAGGCGAAGGAAGTGCGGCTAGCCGAGTTTTAATGATGATTGCTTCCGACGAACACACTCACTCATACGGACGACGATTACCATTGGTTTGATTCGCCGACATAATGAGAAGAATTTGATTTTGTACCTAGAATAAATTCTCTTTTGAGATTGTTACTTACGTCCTTTTGTTTTTGTTTTGTTTTTACGCGTTATCTTATCTTATTACTATATTTTCGTGGAAAATCGTTTCTTTTTTCGCTTGTATGGCTTAGTTTTGTTGATGATCTTGCTTTCCACAGCTTGTCTACAGTGTCTTGATCGTCTTATAACTTTCTTATACAAAGTTACTATTGTAGAAAGCGTACTTATAAGATCCGTTTTTGAAAAAAAAACAGTCACTAAAATGCATGAAATCAGGTTTTAAACTTCCTAGCCATCAAAATGGCAAACATTCCATCCAACTTCCCGCACAATTAGACACAAAATTATACGCGAATAGCGTAAAACCATCATTAGTGTCACCTTCGACCGAGCGATGCTCTTTGAAGCGCAACGCCCCTGCCCCACCGTCTGGCTAGGCGAAACCGTGGCCATACGCCGTCAGGGAGTGGATTATTTGCTCACGTACGAGACTGGAAGTGGATCGACCTCGGCTCAAAGTTCCTTTACCATTATCATTACATAGGGTGTGCTTTTTTTCGTAGTTTAGCCGCTCTCGCTTTTACCTCCCTGCACCTCTGCTGCTGCTCGGTGCGTGGTACCGTGTCTCGCCGCTTCCGTGTGCTGATAAGACGCGGGCGAACGGTTGCGTAGATGGAAGCAGCACCAGCGTTCATGTCTCCCTGCCTAGATGAGCCTAGTGTCGTCTCCTTTCTTCGGATCCATCCGCCGCGATTGTGCTGGGCGAGTTGGGTAAAAACAAATTGGAGCGAATCTATCGGTCAGTGTTGGAATGCTAATGACTACGTGCCGCTTTTGTTGTTGGGTTACGCTTTAGGGCGCGATTTTTGCTGACAGATTGCCGGCGCGTCATGTAATAAGGACTTTGTGCTTTTGTTTCGTTCGTAATCGTATGAAGAATGTCGCCATATTCTTTCTATATAGAGCGATTGAGTTTTACT
>JXWZ01002108.1:0-10039 GCA_000956215.1 Anopheles farauti No. 4 | reverse complement strand
CCCTCGGCCGTGCACCCTCGAGTCATCTGCTCACGTCCACCGATGTCGAAGTGGCTGGCGTGAAGTTTTGCGGAGGAGTTGTTTGCTTTGGTCGGTATTATGCCATTATGGTGGTGCGATCGTGATCTTGAGGAGGGTTTTTTGTTGCAGGGTTTTACACGAAAATGGCTTGTTGTTATGGGCTAATCATAAATATTTTGTTTTGTCCAGAGATGAGTAATGTAAGTTAAAAATTTTGTACAACATTTAATTTATTTAACACTCTTGTGTATCAAAGAGTTTAATCTAATCTAATCTATCTAATTCTCTAATCTAATTCTAATCTAATCTAATTTTAATTTCATGAAAGCATTCTATAGCAATGAAAAATCCCCAATATATTATAAACATCCTAAATATATTAGTTTTATGAAATCAAGCATCTAAAATTTAGTGAAGAAAAAACATAAAAACTAAGTGCAGTGTGTTGCTAATCATGCTTAAGGAAAAGAAACCTTTCGTTAAAAATTCGAATGGAAATCGTAGCGTAAAACCCTGTATTAGATGGAAAGGGAAACGAAAACAAAAATACAACAAAAGCCAAATCCGGTTGACATGTGGTCATACTTTAGACACCAGTCCCCACCAGTCGGACGTTTCACGCTTGCTTCTTCCAATCGAGTCGCAACAAAATAATCCCTTCCCGTCCCGAACGACAGAGCGGCTTTTCCGTTGGCGGAAGCCCGCGTTGACGTCAATATAAATATTGCCACCGGTTCGGCCAGGAACGAAACGGACACCCGAACCATTCCCATCATTTCCCTTTGCCCCGGTCACAATTTCACGCGTCATTTCGATACGAAGAAGACCGACCAGATCGTCGATTTCGTTTCTCCGCGTGCGGAGAAGCTCATAATAATAAATATAAATCCTGTCCGCCAGCGATCGGTGAGCCGTTTAGGGGACGATGGGAGAGAAAGGGCGCGGCGTGAGTTTTACGATCGGTTTTTCGATGATCATTGCAGGTTCGCTATAAATTTGCCCCTAATGATCGCGAACTTCACGGCCAACCAATCGATTTCGCATGGTTAGTTTCACTGTCCGGGATCGGGTAATTGTTTTCCATTCTCAAATAGTTTCCCCCTTCTTCCGTACAGTAACCAGACACTTGGGAAAAGACGCGTACATGGATTAAGCAAATAGCTGCATAAAATCCACCAGCTTTAAGCGCATTCCACCCGATCGCGCACGGCTGTACGGATCGCTTAAGGTGTGTTCCGTTTTGTTCTTTCACCGTCGCTGGAAATAGCAAAATCTGCAAACCATCCATCGATCGGCTCAAGTGAATACAAATATTTCGCCATTCTCAAGTGGCGTCTGGAAAGGTTTTCTGGCCTTTTTTCTTCTTCTTGCTTCCTTCACCGACCAGATGCTTTATCCGGCCGGCCATGGGTAACGCTCGAGGATGATCGCATCGGATTATTTCGTTGTGTACGTTTTTTGTTTTGCAATTCAACTCACCAAACATGCCTCACATTCCATCGGCGTAACAGAGGGTGCCACTTGACGAAAGTGATTTACGAACGGATGAAATTTTTCTAACAACTCTGCAGTGAAACAAACTCCCCTTCTCATTGGGGTTGTAATTTGTACGCTTTATAACCATGCGAAACAATATAACACGCCACTTTGTTTGCCATCCATCAACAGCTTTCAGGTTTGCACGCATTTTTTTTCGCAAATTCTTTTCGTATTTATTTTCATTTATCCATTCTTTTTTTTTGGCGAAAAGACAGCTCACAGACAACCTTAAGCCCGGCTGGGTTTTGCTGCATCCGGCATCGTGCGTCCCGGGTTGATGAATTAGGTGGTTAAATATTTCGCTAAATCAAAACACCGAATTCTTCATCCTGAACGTACCGTCAGGCACACGCTCGGTGGATGAAACTAATCCACAGCCGGTCGTGAGCAAACGTAGAAGAAAAAAAAAAATTACCTCCGCCAAAATGGACTACGATCTGCGAGTGAAGTGAAAATTTATTTTCGTTTGCAGTTCACCGTCTTTGTGTATGTGTGTGTGTGTGTATTGATGTAAGCATGCGAAGTAGTGTGTGGGTGCGTCGTGCAGGTTTCCTTCTGCACCTTTTTCACGTAACGCACGTCACAGTAGCGTAACGAACACAGGTGAAACTGGGTGATCGGAGGAAATGGTGAGTGTTTGTCGCAAGATTTGTCCACACACCTCTACCACCAATACCACTACTGTTGTAGCAAACGCTGTGTTGCAATGGTAACAAAAATCGTGAAATAGTGCTGCCCCTTCTCCCCGTGACATTTACGTCGCTTTAGAAACGCTTAAATATTCATGTGTCTCGTTTTATGGCTTACTCTTGTTTTATTTATTTCATTACTTTTTCATGTTAATTTAAACAAATTTAATTGCTTCAAGTTTCTCTCTGTTGCTCAATTATCCCTTTCTATAACAGAAAGTGAATAGCAATTTCGTTTCGTTTTGTTCCCTGTTCTTCAAAAAATTGTTTATCGGTATACCGTATTACATTTTTCCCCTCCTTGTTAATCGTATTATGTATTACTTTCGTTATAATTCGAATGCCTATTCATTACTCATTATTTTAATAAAATAAATAATTGTCACGGAGCAAATCTGTTTGATTAATCATTAAATGTTTCCTTTTACGCTTCTTTTACATTGACATTTTCGTTTGTTTAGATTTCAGATAAATTTATTTAATATTTATTTCTACGTGTTAATATAAATTTTCGCATAGTTTATACTTTATTCTAACTTATTAACTAGTTTTTTCTCGAGTTAAACTATTCTTCTTCTCTCCTTTCCATCATCCTTTTTTTATCAAATGCACTCATGTTATATATTCTTTTGTTCTTCTTGATGTATTTTATACTAAAATGTCATTATCTATTATTCGTTGTACTTAGTAGCTATAGATGAGCGTGCTTTTTTACGAGTAATGGTTATGTAGGCAGAGATAATAAACAAACAACAATTGTACTGAAACATATTGAAACAAGAAACAAGACATAATGGAAAAGATAAATTTCAAACACGAAAAGACTCGATCGAAACAAAACCACCTCATCGTGTAAAAACCAAACAATTATTTAACACAATGATATGATTGTTCGTAAGTAACACATGTAGAAGCTGAAGCACAACAACAACACTTACCAGTAGTGAAAGAAATTGTTCAACGCACTGTTCTGCACGCTGAGCGGATCGGTGATGCTGAGGCTGGCGAAGTGGTCCGCAGCCGGTGTTTCGTCCGCGATCCCACTATCGTCCTCCGTATCGCTGGTGTCATTTTCACCTTCCTCTTCCTCTTCCTCCTCTTCGTCGTCTGCCTGCCCGTGCCGATGGTGACGGCGATGTCGCTGTTGCCGCTCCACCACCTCCTCATCCTCCTGCTCGTTGTCGTTGTCTTCCGGCAAGTGTGCCAGGAAGCGGGGAATTTGCGGGTTGAAAAAGTTCATTTCTCACAACACGCAGCACGCAACGCACGCAGGATGCACTCGGCAAGGGAAAGGGAGGGGGAGGAGGTGGCGTTTTTTTTTTCTCTCTTTAAACCGATCACTTGCACCGGGCACACCAATGCCTCAGGCGTCGAAGGCCGCACGAAAGAGAAGCAAATGCACTTTCACGATTCACTCTCTTCGCTCTCCGGTCTCACACACACGCGCAAGGTACGCGTGCGGATGATATAACGAAACACTCTAATGGCTCACCTCGTTTGATAAGCGAAACCAAGGGGAACCCTTACGCAACTGGGGCACGAGTTTGAAGTGCCTTTTTCTTCGCAGTATCGAAGCGGGAATGGAAGTCGATTTTATCGGGACACTATTTTATTTTGTTTTTTTTTTTTACACTTTGTCGATTATTTATATGCAACTCGGGGCGTCACTAGACAAACTGGCTGCGTGCGATATTAACACTTCCTGTAAGCAATTTGACTATTATGTTTCGCGAATTTCAACACTTGATTAGGCTTAAGGCAACACACTAGTCTTACATTAATTTTCGAAAGCGTTCTGCCAGATTCTCGCTCGTGTTCGGTGGCCGACTGAAGGCCTTAACCTTAAAACTGCCACTACTGTTCGGCCGACCGAACCGTTGTCCGCGCTTTTAGTGCACGGCTGAAAGCGGCTGCGGTTCGAGAGAGGAAAAAAAATATGAATCCTCCCCGCCGCAGCATAACCGGTGCGAATTGCGCACCAGTCGACACAGAGACCACGCGCATCCCTTTAAGAATTGTTCCCGCAAAGCGCAAGCACACGTCAAACGAATCTCGTGAACGTCGCAAAAATGGAAATAGAAACCGCCGAAAAATAGAATCCGTCGTTGGGACTTAAAAAAAACGCTCTAAAAAAAATGAAAAATGAACACTTAAAAGCGTACGGGGCGATGACGGTTGCGAGAAAAATACAACCCCAACTGGACGTCTTTTTGGATGGACATTTTGTCAATCAGGCTTGACTCGCGTGTGGCGACGCGCGCTCGTCTTCTGGCTAACCTTGGGAAAGAACACACACACACACACACATATACAGAAAAGAAACGTAAAGTGCGACGGGAGAGAGAAAGCCCCGTCAGAGCCGGAAATTTGTCATCGTCCATTGCCGATTGATTTGAGGCGGTATCATTTGCTGAAGATGCAGGCGTGTCCATGTGCGTTTTAAAATTAGACAGCTATTATTGCCGTCCTTAACCTACGGGCGCGTTGCGGGGTTTTGCGTGGTTCATGATCGTGGTGGGAAACCAAAACCGACGGATTTTATGGAAGAGGTGGGACGGATCGTTCGACGACAGGTTTACTATTTATGAATTATGAGCTCATGCGATGGATGCTGGTGGAGTGGTGGCGCCACTTTGCTGTAAGTGATGCCCGGTTTCTACTAATGACGGACCCGCTGGGGTCAAAGAACAACATGTTCGCAACGGCCGTTCCATCCTACATCAACAGGTTGATCCAATGGCGCATACCCGAATGGAGGATGATCCATTTTGTGGGGCCTAATACTAGTTGGGTTCGAGAGATAAAACAGCCAAAAAAAAAGTATTAAAGTGGTAGGACTGAGATTGTTTCTCACTTATACTTACTTAATTTTTCATTTTAAATTTATTCGAAAATGCACATCAAATTACTGTAAGAACACAATTTTTGTCCAGAAATTGTATACTATGCACTTATACTATACAAAAAGAGTAGAAAATAATATAAAAAACATCAAATAAAATTATGAGATAATATTTATGATTTCACTGTGGAGTCGAAATAATAAATTTAAAAAGTTGGAGGATGATCAAATTATTTTTAAAATTATTATTAGAAAAAATAATGTAGAAAACCAAAGTATTCAACCCAATAAAAAAATAATAAAATATAATCGAAAGAGCCTGTTTGTTGAATCATCAAGCAAATCACTCTTTAATAACATCATATCACACTCCACATGCTTCGAAGGGTTCAAATCATGCCCAAAACGTCTGGCTAGTGTAGCGATTATTTCATATTTTTTTCATATTTCTCAAAACACACCTCGAAACGATGAATGGAGTTCCGAAGGCGTGTAATCGGATCACCAAAAAAAAAAAAAAAACACTACACAGAGAGTGCGAGGAGCAGCACCCTCGCCGGACAGCATGTTTACCACCCCCGCGATCAGGCGCATTTTCGTGAGCGCATTCCACCACGGGCGGAGAAAAATCGCTCGTTCCATATTGCCTTTGCTAATTAGAATATTATTCACCCGCCCGCCCGCAGGCGCTGTTGCTAGTGGTCGTCGACGAAATGACGAAAAGCAGTTGGAATGGGATCGGACGTGAGGATTCCCAGCTGATGCTCGTTACCACAATTGTTGGCCATTTCGTGCGAAACTCATACCACTTCATTGGGGATGTTTGTTTTGGTTGTTCGTGCGGGAAGGTGCCCGGGAAAGGGGCATAAATTAGTTGCAATATCAACATGTGTGAGCTATTTTCATGGGATGAAATCAGCAAAGCAGGCGTTGCTTTGTAAAAAAAAAAACATTTGAAATAATAAATTGTAATGTAAAAAATTAGCATGTCGAAAATAGGACATTCCTTTGCCCGAAATTGGTCTCGCAAGGCATCGTTAACCATATTGTTGGCACTCGTGAGAAGCGTTACCATCCATTAATCTTTCAATTTGTACACCTTTACTATTATTTATCACGAAGCCACCGCTTAACACTCACACACGATTAAGCGATTTGAAACGTTGGCACTATGAAGAGGTGGCTTTTAGAAATCCTTTAACCGGGAAGAATGGCTGTTTTTTTTTTGGTTTGGTAAGAAAAAAAAAACACACACACATTGTAAAGACTCTTAAACCGGACTCTTGCCAACTGACGAGCCCCCAGGCAAGATGTTTGCATCACTTTGTCACTTTCAAGATTTTAATCCGCAAAGCACACGGCACTCATGATGTATCTTGCCCTTTGCTCTTGCCTACTTCAGTAAAATCCGGTTTGCCAGTGAACGTTATCGTTTATAAAGTTTCAATCACTTCGTTTATGACGTTTTCACCTTTGAATTCACCAAACAAACGATTAGCCGGTAGTTGACGCGTAAATCGCTTGATAAACCACCGTGTAAGGAGCGCAAAATCACCAACAAGACCGATTAATATGCCCTCGGCGAGCAGCACACCCCTTCAGACACAAAACCTAATCAATCACATTCCGGCGTGGGTGGGCACGCGGCAATTTTTGCTCCACATTCCATTCGCCTGCAGAAGTGGATTGCTGCACACTTACGTGACATTTGCACCCGGACATGTCCAGGGAAAATACAAAAAAAAAACGCTTATTCTTATAGATCGCACAGACAATTCGCGGGCATCTCAAAACCGAGACGACCGTACCGCGAATGCTGCACCGCAGGTGGTGCTCGCGTACAAGCTGCAAGGGGAACCACTGCATTCGGCTCACTTGCGCCCGAATTTTCATGATCACATAGCTTTTGTTGGCCGTTTTGTTTCGGGGAGGGCGCGAAAAGCGAACGCTTACTTACGCATACATACCCGCGGTCGGTCGAGTTTGCAATGCGCCCAGTAGGTTTGCGCCGAAAATGGCTTTCCGCATTGTGTTTGCGGGTTGCTGTTGTTTTTCTTGAAATGAAAATAATTAACGACACAGAAGACACTGCGCCGATTGGTCGGTGGTGGAAAGAAAGTAGGAATTAGTTTGCAGGGGGGAAACACTTGCGTGCGAGAGGGAGCTAGACGTCACGAAACGAAAATGGGAGCGTTTGGCAAGGGTTTAAAGCTAGTTTTCTAAGGTAAAAAACGCATACGTTGGTATGTTGGTATGCGAAACCTGTCAGTGATGTTTGAAAATCTAGACCTGGGGCACGTGTGGGTACGTTCGTTAAAAAAGATCATTAAAAAATTTTGAAATTTGAGCTAAAAAAATGATGTACATAAAGAGCTTCCAACGACTTTGACAAGGTCTATAGTAAGTCTAGTGTGTAGTATCCATGGAACACTTCTTGGAATAAAACTAATCTGCATAAATTTCATCCAGAAGAGATGCTCATTGGAATACTGATAAACGTTATGTATACTATTAAAATAGCACACTTTTACTTTTTATTCCTTACACCATATTCAAACGATATGACCGGAAACTTCTTCCCTGTGTCCACTGTGCTATTTTGTGACGTCAATCGGCGTTCTGCTCACCGCTCACCGCGGCGAAGGGCAGAACCGAACAGACCGTGTAAACCGAGGATGGCAAGCAGAGCCCACAGTGGCCGCACCAAGCCAGCAGCACTCGTAAGCCGTTTGGCCACGTTCAGGTGCGGGTGCGGCTTACCGATAGCGTTGTTGAATTCGTTCACCTCGCACGCGTAACAGTAGCCGATCGTCAGGTTCTTCCGCTGCCAATCGATCCACTCGACCTCGTCGCCGATGTCCTTGCACACCACGAACTCGCCCAGGACCACATCGAGCGGTACGTGCACGTTGTTCACGCCGACGATCGCGATCCCGGCATTGTTGCGCTCGTCGTGCAGTATCTTGTAGTAGAGTGCCGGGGCCGGCGCACGACGGCGACCCTCGCTCGCATCAAAGTCCAGCCAGATCTCGTGGTAGTCACCGTTGCCGTCCGCCTGCTTCTGCACACCGTACGTGCCGCTGTACACGGTCAGTGGTAGGTCCCGTGCGCCCACGAAGTCCCGGATCGACGACTCCACGCGCTCCCAGTTGATGCCGTTAAAATTCTGCCACTGCGGTGCGGCATTCAGGAACCAGAAGGTGGCGTTCTGCTCCGTGCCGTAGATGAAATCGGCCCGGGCTGCTATGTGTCCCCGGGCCATGTAGATTCCGTTGCCGGTGTTCTGCACCAGCTCGTCGGCACGCTCCTGGGAGCTTAGAATGGTCGCAATCGTTTCGCGCTGTTTGTTCACCGTGTACAGGGTGTCGATGTTTACCTCCGCGTAGTACGCACCTTGGTACCACCGGGGACGTGGATTGCCGGACTGATAGCCACCGTTGGCGCGGTGCATGTAATGGCGCACGAAGTGCGTATGGTACAGCTTCTCGTTGTAGCACACATCGAACACGTTCACCCATCGCGTGGCGGACAGCTCGAAGCCAACGTTCACGATCACCGACTCGTTGTGGCACCGTTCCTGGGTGGTGCGGGCGGAACTCAGCCAGTACGTCGTACAGGACAGGTCCTGCATGCGATAGGTATTCCCGTCGTGACTAAATGTGTCTTCCGAAACGCAATCGATCCGTATGGCAAGCTTCTCCGGGAACAGTCTGAAACCCTGCTGGCACACCAACTCCACGGGAGAGCCCACCGGGAAGAGGATCTCGCGGGTTTCATCGACCGGGTGCCAGAACTTCTCCGTCCCAGGCACGAGTATCAAGGGTTGCTCGGGATAAGGAAGTGCGCCGAATGGCACAGTGCATCCCCCAGCTGGGAACGGAAGAAGCAAAAAGCGATTACAATCGGCACAACGACACCAGATTCACCACTCACATTTCCAGATGTCGTCTGAATGTTTCACATCGCGAGCAACTGTAAAGCCGGTGTGGCTTAGTACCAGCAGGCTAACAAGTGCTAGTGCTCGATCCATCTTGTCGCCGTCCAAACGAGCTAACCGAACCAAGTCAACTGACGCCCCAGGTCTTTTTGGACAGTGTAGATATTATGGTCGCTTGGAGTGTTCGTAAAGATAATCCGCTTATCAAAGTGATACTGTTCATTGTGCGTAATGGTCTAGTGTTGAGAACAATTCAATACTTTGGTCATTATCGACGGCTCATTGAGGATTGTAATGGGTTTCGATTCAACTCATATCGAAGGTTAGACATAAACTCTCCCATTTTTCTTGGGTACTAGGGACTATCCCAACCCGATGGACAAACCCTCCGCAGAAATCAGAAGCTATGGAGCTATGAGAGATATGCCTCCTGCTCTAAGTAAAAATCAGTCTCCCAAAAGCAGTAGTAGCAATCAGGAAGAGAATATCCGTGAGTAGCTTTGTCCGAGAGCTCCGCCGAAATCGCATCAAACTCAACGCCATTAGATAAGGAACCAATCTCCTTGCAGTAAAGATATATTCGGTATATTTATGAAGCCAACAGTCAGTTTAACGGATCATTGGGCTATCAAGTGCTTACCGTCACGCCTAGATAAGCAAACCCGCGTCGTTCAGCTGCCAAACGTGGCCTCGTTTATCTCGTGACCAGCTACGGAAACCGATGTTGGCGGGCGCAATCTCGTGCCGAGACGAGCCGCTACTAAAGCGAGTACCCACTTCCTCTTCTTTCGTTTGTCACGCGCGCAGTGCAGCAAACTGCACGATGAGATGTCCGTTTTTATAGTCACAAAGCGACTCCCGGCATACTTCCGGTGTGATTTGGCGCTGATAAGAAAGCTAGAGAAAGTCGGGGTACGTGGATGAGAATATCAACCAATCGTCTTTATTTTTATTAACAATCTAGACATTCGTGTAAATTAAGATGGTTCTGGACTGTACATCATTAAAAAA
>JXWZ01002102.1:0-12663 GCA_000956215.1 Anopheles farauti No. 4 | reverse complement strand
GTTCCCCATATAATCGATGCAACCACGGCCCCACGAGTTCCCGGCTCGGGCATGTTCCAGGCAGCTGCCGAATATTTAATACCGAAACTGGCGCTGGATGTTCACTGAGAAGGACGTGGGGCTAAGTTGTGATTGGCTGCGTTGATAGGCGGTTTGAAGCTGTGTCAAATTAGAATGCCAAAATCGATCGTGCTGCCTGACTCCTGGTAAGCTCATGCATTACAGGAGCATAATATACCCGAACTGATGAGCTGCAAAAATGATATCCATTACTGGAGAGGTATGAGTGGAGCAGCGCAATGGATGCTTCAAATTGTTCGAAAATATATGCAAAACAACACGCGCTTAGAATGTCAATCGCGCGGGCGCGAGCCAGTTATGAGCATGAATTATTCAATTTCAACCCGTAACGCCGTTGTTTTTGATTGAAAATAATGCGTGGACGCATGTTGGGGCGTTCGTGAATGGCGATTGAAACGACTACTTCGATCAGACATTATTCAAATGAATTAGATCGCTGCGCGCGTTTTAGTTGATGATTGATTTTCATCGCATGGTAAAGTCGATCGGTTTCAATAACGCGGCAAAGTCCGGTAAGAAGCTCTTGGGAGTGAGTTAGAGTGTAATAATTGAGATATAAATCTTGTATATTAACGAGATCGTTTTGATATCTTAACATTATTTGTCTGGTATTCTTCTGTCAATTGTTTTATGATTGATTTGTTTAGTTCTCAATCAAATATTTACAACAAGATTTTGTTTCGCTTTCTACGATGTAAGTTCTCGTAAATCTCATTTCCGTCGCCTTTTTTTTCAACAGAACAACTTAGCTAATGACACCATAATCAGCGCCGTTTTACGCGTCCAATTTCTTCAGCTTCCAGTTCCAATCCACCGCCATCCATCATGCTAACAAATACATTCGTTCTAATTGCGTTGATTTTCTGGATCATAAATTTCTTCTCCCCCACCACGGCACATCAGGTGCAACGGACGTCTTCTCACCATGCGTTTTAATTTGCTGCACGCGCTAGCGCTTTCAGAAAACGCTAGATTTATGGCCGAAAGCTACCCGTATTTGTGTTTGGCTTTTTCGGCTTCGGCTCCGAGCGAATGTCATTGTAAATTTCCGTGCTCTTTTCCGTTCCGAAACAGAACTCCACCAGTAAACTCCATCTGGAGCGGCGATCACACCGGGAATGGTAATGGGTCTCGGGTTGTGGAAAAAAAAGATCGGAAAATAGTGCTGGTGGCACCGGGAACAGCTGCTGGCATTGTTACGTAAACATCCGTAACGGGGGAGGGGGAGTTGGCCTCCATTATCGGAGGCACCAACGTGTGTCACAGTCGAGAGAAAATCGTAATGCCACCGAAGGTCAGCTCGCGTAGATTTCAATATGCCCAACGGAACCATCATTCGGGTGACATTTTTTTTTTTTTCGTTTGGGGAAGCAACGACGGAGCTCCAAAAAAGGGAAAGACCCTATGCTGATCCCTTCGCTAATCATGCACACAACAACAGCAACGAGGCAGACAAGACAAAGCAATGTCTGCCCGCCCAGCGAAATACTCCCCGTTATTTATGCGTCACCGTTCACGTTTTCCATTGGAAACATTGCCAAATAAGATCGGGTTGGTGCGTTTGTACTGAGCCGCCGCCGCCCAGAGTTGAAACGCATTGCACCAAGGGTGGAACGCACCTTCAAGAACAGTCGGTGGAGGCACGGTACGGCACGGTACGGTAAGGTACCGAGAATCAAACACCGTCTCGTGCCTGACGCGCAGCGCACACACACATCGTGCGGATCGTCGTCTCTTCACCGCCTTCTTATGTCATGCGCAGTGCGGCTTTCCTGGCCGGGCAGCATAGAATCGTGTCGTTTCCCAACTGGCGCACGGCGCACGCGTCACGGCCGCGAGTCACGTCCCGACGACCCATCCAGCAATCGATCGTGCGTGTTGGCGTTTTAGAACGTCGTCGTCGTCGCCGCAGTCCCTTTGGGCGTCTCGTGCGCGTAGGAAATCGATCGACGAAAGTGCAATGGGTGCATAACTAGTGCTCGGCAGAGGAGAAGGTTGCAATTTATTAGGCAATTAATTCCGGTGCTTCTTTAAAAATAGTCCGTTTCTTCGGGTGTGTGTGAACGTGTGTGTGTGTGTGCTTTGTGCATAATTTTTGCAACATGCGTTGGTTGTGCGTGGAGTTCTCCCGGCGAGGAGTGCACTGAAGTTGAAATGGAAATTATAAAACCACGACGGTTTAGCGGCGGTTTTCGTTTATGATTTGAAAATGATCATTTTATGCGATTCGCGTGGGAATCGTAAGAATATTCTGTGTTTGTGTGGATTTATGGAGTGTTTGTTGGTGGAGGCTTGGAGTGTGTGCGGTTTTGATTTATACACTTCCGAGAAGAAAGTGTTCCCTTCGCACGCGCCGGAAGTGGAAGTGGTGCAGTTGTTTACGCATCGTCTATATTGCAGCAAACCAACCAACCAACCAGTTCATTAGTGGTAAATTGCACTTCGGGCCAGTAGTGTGTGGGATTTCCCAAGAGTGTTCGTGATTCACCCCGTGCAATGTGCGCCCATCAAGTGAGGAAGATGAGCGTGTTTGTTTGATGGTGAAATGTGTCGAAACGGCGCGCGGCCGTGAGAAGTGATCGATCGGCCTGTGGTTGTTTCGGAAGAATGCAATCGAAGAATCTAAGAGAAAAAAGTGGGACGGATTGCTTGCTTCCGTCGGTTGATGGGTCTATTTCTCAACGCGGGCGCAAGTGACATTTCCTGATGCGGGTGCATTTTTTTTGCAAACTTTCCTCATGTCGAGCGAGAGAGCGAGTTTCCGATAGGTTCAAGGACCCCTTTTTAACACGTACCACCATAATTCCTTGCATCCCGACCCGTTTCGATGAATTTTAATGCGCTCGTGCTAGCGATGCATTAATAATTTACCGAAAACAAATTTGTGAAACCTTTCACCCAAGCGCGATTTAATTTCCGTTTATTTTTATCGTGCACGACTTTACGTTGGCGCGCTTGTTCCCTTTTTCTAGAAACAGGTTTTGCATGCCGTGTGTAAAGGTGAATCAATTAAGCGAATTTCGCAGAATTCTGTGCCGTTTTCGCGGTGAGATGAGATGCACAAGAAAACGCATGCTCTCGTGGGCGAATCGTACAGTTTTTGACAGACACTGCCACTGCACCATGCTACCGAGCAAATCCGACTGCTTGCCCTTTACGATGTTACAATGCAGAATTAATTTGGAACTTCAAATTAATCTTCTCCCCCGGCGGACGAAAGTGTGTATTTTTTTTGTTTGGATCAAATTTTATTCGTGCTCATTTAAGGATTTTTGAAGTTGAGATAATCTGTTTTAAACCGCTTAGAACAATGTGTTACAAACAATTAGTTGAATATTCTCACTCCCTTTCCCTGCTCGAGCATGTCTAATCCGAAGGCATTTTCCGCTTGATAGATTGATCGGGCGCGCTCGGTCAGGCCACCGAATAACTTACGCCATCGTTCAATCCAAACTGCAGTGGATTAGTCGTCGAGATCGGCGACTATGCCGAAAGACCTTTTCTTCTACGACTTTACGCTCCATCTGTAATCTTCTCGTAACGACTAAAACGGAGGGCTATACATTCCTCGAGACGGTGGCAGTAGGTGTTAGGTGAGCAGTAAATCTCGGCTCCTTAATCGATTCAACACGGATAGTCCTCGAAAGCCGCGCCTGGAGGTGGTGTCTGGGGCATCTTAAATCTTTGTCGCACACCGACTTTGATCACAATGTGATTTGCACCTTGAAGACGAACGGTCCAACGGTCGCCACCAGTGCTCAAGAATATCGAAGAAGTTATGGTCTTTTAGGGAGACGTTCTAAACTCCCTCGCTCAAACATTAAACATTTATGCTACCTTTTTTGTGGCTGTGTTGGAACGAAGAATCTCCATCGACAACCAAATCAACAACCTCATATCGCGAGACAGGGGAAACATTTATTTATTCAAACTTCCCTATGCGCCTTTCCCGTGTTTTCTTTCGTTTTTGTTTTTCTTTCACATTTTCTTTTTTCGTTCGCTGGGTGACGTATTTTGATTTTCCATCGCATATAGTCTCTGGACGTCTTGGCGCACTGACTGTTTTCCCAAGCCGTCCACATTGCTCGGATGTTTGCTTCATTTCCGATCGAAAAAGCCACCCAAGAAACGGAAGATAACAACAAAACAGAACCAGCTTCCCGGGGCAAAACTTCGTATCAACGGCCCGGTATATCCTAAATAAAGAAATCGGTCTGTAAATGTAAACAAAGCGTCGTCCGAGAGCAAGACACCTCCGACATTTCCCGCCTTGTCCAACAACTGAGAGAGTCCGGTGACCTTTCGCGGGGAAGCCTCGTTCCCGGAGCATTCCTGCCGGGGGGACGGATTGGGAATTAAATCAAAAGCCGTGGAACGATCGTGAGCCCACGCAACTGTCAGTCGTCAGGCTGAAGGGAGCCAACGGATCAAGATACGGGCATATCAAGATGCTTATCGATGTGTTCGTGCGCGTTGCGTTGGAGGATCGAATGTAACGAAACTTTTCAACGCCTTCAACGCGCCGTGCAGTCGTTGAAAGGTTTTCGAATTGTTTGAACTTCCGCTTCCGCCTTCAACTTGTCAACTTGACAGTTTGTGGAAGGGAACGGAATCCCATTCGGTTGAATGTGGGCCTGGTTTAATGAGGCGTCGGGGAAAAACTCATCGGAATTGAAATTAGGTTAGTACGGTCGAGGATGTGGACGATATTTCTCCTTTCTCTAGACTCCTTCCTTAGACCCTTGGGTGTGAATGACTGTTTTACGATGCCACCCTTCATCGCCCTAGAAATCCGAGAAACTCCCAAGAACAACTTCAAAGGCAAACGTACGATAATTAGGTTACTTTTATTAATTCTTTTAACGCACTGTGCTCGCTTCATTAGTTTCACGAGGCGCGTTGGGTGCGAAAATATACATTTTAGAAAGGAAAAAATGGCCCGACTCTACATCGCGATAATCAATTTTGACCATTAGTTCTCACCCACACCGGCGAAAACTTGGTCTTGGCAGGAGTTTGTTAAGGAGCCTTTTGTGCATCCGAAAACCATCGGGGCAAAGGATCGATGGATTCCCATAACAAGCCAAGAAAGGGTTCCATGTTTAATGAGCGATCTTAATAACTTTGGGTTCAACATTTGGAAGCCTCCAGAAGCTGAGTGCTTATCGATACAACTCCAACCTGCTAATGTCCGGTCATATTTTACGCGGTTATTGCATAACCGCATCCGGTTCGGGTTTGTGTTTGGTTTTTTCGGCCACAAAAATTCAGCACCGGAAATCCTGCAAACCAAATCGCACGGCGCCCTTTTCGTTTCAGAACTCGACTAATGAATGGCTCAGGCCAACTCATTCATTATGCACAACAGCAAATTGGTGCCAGCCATCGGCGACACGTGAGGTTCGTTGATGCAACACGTCCAAAACTGGTGTCCGGATAACTTTCAACGACCCTTTTGCGGTCGAGCGTCGCCCAATGAGTTTGGCCCTCTGTGCGTGCAGAAATGAAATTCACTTTGATTGCACATTTCTCACCCGCATAAGCTTTTGTTCACGTTAGCAAAACGCGGAAATCGGTGTAAATCCCGGTGCTTGTCCAGCGCCCACACTCCGGACTGACAGTTCGTCAAAGTGCAATTATCCATTTGCCATGCTTCAACACCCAGCGTCGGAGACATACAGACAACCCAACCTTTAGACCTCTTTTCCAACCCCTTTCCGTGATGGACACGAACCGCTGTGATGAGAGACAAGCGTCCTCTGGGGCCGTCGTATTGCCTTTACAAACTCTCACCACACGCACACACAACACACAACACACAGAACCGCCTTTTGAACCCTTGAAAGCAGTGGCTTTTCCGTGGTCCAACAGTGCGCCCGCTTTGGGATGGAAAATAAACAAAGAAACGCAACGTGGAAAAACAAACCGTCTATAAATAACGTACACTATTTTCCACGATGCGATTGCCGGGCGTGCCATCGGTGCAATGCTACACCACTTCCTTGTCAGAAGTTACTTCGGTAGGGAAGGTGTACGAGTGTGTGGTCCAGTGTGGATTGCCCAGGACTGGGTGGGGGCGCCAATGTCAGTGCGCCCGCCACCAGGAGAAGGGTTAATTTTCGGGCCTATTTTTATGCCACTATTTGGACGGGAAACAAAACGCTTGTGCTCGCTCGTGATGTCTATTTCGAGCGCCCAATCGTACAGGAACGGCGGTTGACAAATAAATCTATTATGCACAGGTGGAAAGGTGGCAATTTTGAGACCGGTGAAACAATGCGACACAACAGACTGCAAACAAATTACCACAGGAAACATGAAAGCATTGATATCTGAATTCATTCCACTGGAATACACACACGCCACCAGCTGTGGTTGTTACAAAGAAAATCAATTGCATTAAGAGGTACAAAATGAAATGTTTATTTTCAAGTGCGACTCGAAAGAGGACGCAAAAAAACAAAACAAAACAAAACAAAACCAAAAGACCATGTGGGAAACGAAACGCGATTCCGATGATGGATTATGGCTTGACACGCGAATGCGGAACCTAAAGCAGTGGAGTTGGTGGACGGGGGTGACCCCAGTGTTTCGGCCACATCTAATTTGTTTATTTGTTTGCGTTTTGCGGAGTGCTGTGACTTATGGTGGAGAGCTTCTGATTAAGGGAGCAAAAGTGGGCAATTAACTTCCTGGTGTCTGTGTTTGTGTGTGCGTGTGTGTGTATACAACGAGTGCTTTATTACAGGTGGAAAAGTCTGAAATTCCTTGCACGGGAGAGCCAGAAATTTGGTGTTGCGATTATGAAAACCAAACGGGTCGTTGGTCCTCGTATGTGAGTGAGAACGTCCCACGTCGTCAGGAAGTGAGTGGCGAGTGGCAAATTAATTCCCGTCCAGTGTTGCCAGTTGAGGCCTTGGTGGTGATGGAAGTGATTGATGAAAGGGCTCACCCATTGTGTCCGGTAGTGGTTTTCGGAATCAATTCGGGTGCGAATTGATTTACGAGATAACATCAACAAGCCTCTCCGTCGGAGGAGTGGTGTGAAGAAGGAGTTCTGTTGCAAGTGTTTGTTTGTGTGTGTTTGAAGACGAGACGAGGATCAAAATGCTGGGCCGTTGTGTAAGTGGTCAGGGATCGTGCGACGATCTTTCCGTGACGAAAAATCTATCGCAGGTGAGATGAGTTCATCAAAAACGAACATTAAATGTCAAATTTTGAAATGCTTGATTCGCTACTAACACCACCGTTTGATGATATTTAAGTCGGTCTAAACGTAACAGGACTGCATCTGGATTATCTATTTCTAGCCATCACAGATTCTTGCAGAGATTTTTTTATTTTTTATATATTGAAATTGCCTAAACTTTTTATGAAAACCATGAAGGTGTTCGCATAAAGAAAGAACAAAAGGGAGAAAAATTAAGAACCCTATTAGCAAAGTATATTAGCAAATGTTCCTCGAATCCCGATCGAGACGGACTTGGTTGATAAAAACTAAACTCTCTTCCACCAACCAATGAACTCTGCCAAAACAAACTCGCGATTTAATTTCCTAAAATAACCTCCCGAGACATCGGGCGTCGCGAAAACCTCCTCCAGATCCGTTTAAACCAATGTTGACTGGAGACAGCTTCTCAGCTCAGACCGGAAGCGGTTACACGTAGCTTAGGAAGGTGTGTGTGAAGATTGGTGTAGACCGAAACCACCATTCACCGCCAGGCAGTCTAACAAAACAAAATGAAAAACGGATCGCTCGGTCGGCAAAGTTAGAAGCCAAGCGCGCTCCCTCACATGAACACGTAATGAGATCTAACGAGTGGGTTCTGCTTTCATAGGAGGGCAGGATCGACGCTCTAGTGACGCTTTTTGATGACGGTGCGAATGGATTGAGCTACGAAATAAAACAAAAAAAAACCCCTGATCCATAAAGTTGGAAAACGACTCGAGAGGTAATTAATTATGTTGCAGTTTTTTCGATCTTTTTTTCCTGTTTCTCGAAGTCCTATCCTGTTGTTGATGTCTGTTTTCCCTTATGTGTGCGGTAGTTTCCCAGCCCTCCAGAGCCAGTCGAAAAACAAACCCGGTGCAACAAAAAATATTGTTCTAGTGATGAAAAAAATATGGTTGAATAGACTTGTAGTACACACGCTTGAGCTTCCTCCGCGCCTCCGTGCCAATATTCCTCACATATGAAGTCTGGTGGGGATTTTTCGTGTTTTTTGTTTTGCTCGCTGTCGACTTAACGCCGTAAGACACGCGAAACGGCACCGAGGTTTACGGTGGAAACTAGGAATAGAGCGGGCGGTGAAAGAAGTAAAAAAAAAGGTCATGAAAATGCGAAAAAGGGCACCACGCCATAAATAACTCGCATGGAAGCGGAAGGAGCAGCAGCGAAGTGCACGTAGCGTTAATGCTAACTCCATCTCCGAGGTGCGATTTTCCACGAACGTTCCGGAGAAGTGTGCTCACACCATGACAGGGGGCAGGGAGAGATTTTCCTGCGACTCATTTCCAGGGGACGTTTAACGAGGTTTAAAGCATGGTCAACACGATTTAGTACGCTCTTTTATATGATGACATTAAATAAATGCGTGCTTTTGAAAGGATGGCTTTTAGTGGTCTCATTGGAATATGCGGCTGTGTGTTTGTTACGTGCAAAACGCTGACCATTTCAAGCCACTTCAATTAAGCTTCCACGAGAAAAGAGTGTGAAAAAAATCGTTCTCTACCAAAAGTAGATTAAAAAATCCACTCTCATGAAGTCATTAAATTTTGTCCACCAGCACATGCCCGAACAAAGAACGACATATTTTGGCGAAAAATTATTTATCCCCAGCGCCATTTACAGCTGATTAATCCTAAACCAGCCACAGCTCAGAACGTTACACCACAGCTGGCGGAAAAATCGCTTCAAATGAAATCCTCTTAGCACTCCACGTGGTATCCGAGGGAGGACAGCACCAGGAGGAAAAAAGAAAAATGTGGCAAAAATATGTTGAGCAGATAAAAAAAAATCATCTTTTAAAAGACGCGCTTCCTCATTTGAAGAAAGGGCGCCGAAGCGGAACAACGAACACGCGAGAAAAAGCGTGTGAGCGAGCAAGAAAAGATAAATCACCAAACCGAAAAGAACATTATGAAGCTATGCTTCTGCTGACACCTTCCATCTTCCCCTCCGGGGCGAAGGAAGTGGGAAAGTCGAGCCGAGTTTTTCACGAAAGACGCGCGGGCGCGCGACATAATCGGTTCATGGCGCGTGGTAAAGCCGCGTGCGAGTTCGAAGCCCGGAAGATGGCCTGGAACAGTCAGACCGAATGCCAAGATCCGCCACAGTGGTGGGGATTTTAATTGGGAAAATGAAGCATGCCGCCAAGGAGCTGTCGTGACGTCTTAGGAGCGTCTTGGCTTATGGAGAGAACGTTGATGGTGGGGAAAATGATCTCTTGCAATGTTGATTGCTGACGATGAATCGTTGATTTGATTTGGCAGTTTATTTATTTTCTCACCTAACTTCGTCACCCTCGGTGGAGAAAATGTGCGAGGCGAAGAAAGAACGCTTCATTTGGATGTTTGAAGCTCTTTGAAGTGTAGGTGCATGTAATGAGGGCTAACAGAGGAGACACTAACTGATGTCCCGCGAAGGTGTCAGAAGTTCGCTTCAAACTCGGATCAAAAGGTTCACGAAAATATCTTCCACCAACAATTTGGACTACTTCCAACCCCAGCTGGCAAATATCACATCATTAACCCAATTTTATTTGGAATAAACTCTCAACGCAAACATTCCAGATTGCACCATTAGGCACTATTACTGCTCTATTTTCGAAGTGCTCTAAGAGCTCGTCGGGAAAAGTCACACATTAAAGCGCGAAAAATGCAAGCGAACGGCCAAACTGAGACCGAATAAAAAACGAATAGCGCTTTCTTAGCAGTTGCCAAATTGCTGCACGCCTCGTTGAAACTCGTTCCAGATTAATGTCAGTCGCGTTAGGCTTGCAAAAGAAACAGAACGGATAAAGAACGAAGGCGGTTTTTACATGCACAAAAAAAAGTGCTGACTGTGTGGAACCGGCAAACTCTCCACTGCAAAGCTAAGATGCATTTTATTGCTGCCAAAATATCTCACTTTTGCCCTTTTCTCGTAGCCTTCGCCTTCGTTCAGCCTTGCCGAAGAGCCCACCAGTGTCCAGGGCGCACAGTTTTTGGAAGATTTAAAATTTATCACCCAAAATGTGCTTCTTTTATTGGACGCCATTTGTTCGCGCTGGGAGCGAATGGGAGAACGCGTGCCAAGTAGGATACGATCCGAGATTGCACTACAACAAGTGCATGTTACGGCCCTTGTCTATAGCCCGAGGCTCTGAAATGTCAGTTCAGCGTCATCAGAAATCATTGTCCTGCGTAGTACTTGAAGAGAGTGAGAGATAAGCTACTCGAAGCAAGAACTGGAAGGAGTCACATTGTACGTAGCGAAACGTAAATATTCGATGACGGCAGGACGTTATCTGGACACCGGAATATGGCCCCAAGGCATATAATAGGATCCACGGTGACTCCTCCACGATTTCCCCAAGGAATTTATGTTTCCATTTGCTCCCGAAGGTTTCATCCCCGGCAGCAGTACTGATAATATTTTGGTAGTGTCCTTTTGATGCCATCATGTCGCCTTCTGCTTCGTCTTCCACCTCGCTACGTGTTTTCAAGATTTCTAGTCATGTCTGGTTAGGTGAATCTCTTCTTAAAACGAACACGCACACACGTCCAGAGCAGTGCCATATGTTACATGCTCCAATCGGTCGTTTGCAACCCAACGAATCATCTTCCGCCTGGAAGTTCGGGTTGCCGGTGGACGGTGAATAAATTTAATAATACTAATGCGCATCGTTTGTTTGTGTCCGTCTGCATTTTCTCTTTCTCGAGCAATTTCCAGCAAACCTAACATCGTTTCCTCGTTTTCGTGTCCTCCACAGATCTACACCGACTGGGCCAACTACTATTTGGAGCGTGCCAAATCGAAGCGGAAGGTGTCCGACCTGTCCGCCGACTGTCGCGATGGGCTGCTGCTGGCCGAGGTGATCGAAGCCGTCACCACCTTCAAAGTACCTGATTTGGTGAAGAAACCAAAAACAGCCCAGCACATGGTGAGTCTTCTTGGCGATACTTTTTTCTTCCCCTCCAGAGTGTTTTTTTTCTTGTACAATAATACTGTGCAAACAAAAAGGAAAAGAAATGGAACAAATCCCTTCAGGATGTAATCTCCCATAGCGTTCTTGGAGTGCTTGAAAACTTTTATCCCTGCGCTGTGAGCTGCATCTTGTCGATTCCGATAAAAAAAAAGCCATTCCCTGATACTCCCGTGGCTCCTGACGAAAGACGGAAAGAGCGATAAATCAATTACCGCCATAAATCTTGCTTATTAATAACAATCAGTTCACCATAAATCATCACCAACGGTGCCGAGGTGCATTTGCGCGGGCTTCACTCCTTTCCCAATGCCATTTGCCTACGATGCTTAGAGGTGAGCCAAGTGCCAATGCCCTTTTGCGTAAGAATACTCGTTCGGTAAACCTTCGTTTTGGTGCGTTACGTGTGCTTCATAACTCTATGAATAATTAATCGTTTGCAAGTCGGGTACGTTGGCATGCAAACTAGTTCCTACAATGTACTTGTGATAAGAGGGCAAGAACATTCCCACGTCGGAAAGGAAATGGAATTAAATTTATAGTTTCTTTTTGCACCAAACTGGAAGAAAGCGTCATGCTAAAATTCGCAATTGCAACAAAAAGTCCCTCCGGACGGTCCTTTTTCCACGTTTCACTCCGCACCAATTGATTCTAGACGACGTCATAAATGACGACCGGTGTCATTCTCCCAGGTGAGTTTGATCCGCTTTTGAGCTGCATTAAGAATCGCTGATCCATAGCAACCTGGGGTGGTGGTGGGGTGAAGCGTTGAAAGCATTTCCGCAACCATCGCACTCGCCTCAACATATCTTGACCAGCGTCCCAGCTGGACAAGAGAACCTCCCCACCACGAGCAACACGAGCATGGATGAAAAATTGCTCTATCATTGCACTCACTTTTCTCCCACCTCTCGCTCCGGGAACGGCTATCCCGCGGGAATCGAGGTTGGGTTTTCCCTCGGTAATCATCAATTTAATCAACGTTCTATCTAAATTGAAAATAATTCGCTCTAAAAGCAACTAGATGCGATGCGATTCGATTACGGCTGCCGTTCGGTTTCTCTAGCTGGTTGTGGGACGGTTCGGGAAAAGTCTGCGCTCAAGAATGTTTCTGTGGCGAGCTCCAGACCAAACACGCACTCCCGGGGCTTTATCGGGTTATCAGCGTCGGAGGCTCTTATCGAGCCGGTCAGGCTCACGGCTTCACGAGCATCATACGGATCGTTTAATTGCTGGACATCGTCGTGCCGTCCTGCTGAGCTCCGGAGTCCGTCCCGACTCAGAACGCGCTGCGGGTGGTTAGTGTTTTTCTTTTCATCCGCACGAGACGGCGGCGAACGCGTTTGTCTTCGATTAATGTTGTCGATGAAAGCGTGCTGTGTATGTGTGTGTGTGT
>JXWZ01002101.1:0-13781 GCA_000956215.1 Anopheles farauti No. 4 | reverse complement strand
GCTTAGTTATGTCGAAGTCTCTAACTGCAACAAATCTCGTACGGAGGATTTGAGATTTATTAAAAATTCAATATGAATAAAATATTGCAGGTGTTTAAATCAATTTGGCAAAATTCAGCGTATTTTTCACATGAATAAAAAGATGTACTGTATTTGTTTAACTGTTAATTTAATTTAATTTTCATCTTAACAATTTTCTTCATGAAAATTTGCTTTGCCTTTAAATTATTACATAAAGTTATTGAGTTATATTATTTATTCACACTCCACATAGCGTTAAATAAATATACAAAAAACTGCTTTTTTGAATAAAGACTCTTTAAATTGGTATATTTCAATATATTTAAATTCCTCATTCGCTTGGTTGCAGTACCTACCTGTACCAAAGAGTATACCTTTGAATATAAAATACAAAAAGTAGTTATTAAAAATAAAAAAATATAAAACTTTGAACACATGAAATTTCACGAAAAAGTAAATTTTAGTAAACATCAATACATTTATTCTACCTTACTTTGCTTTATCACCACGTATGAAAATTCATTTTTGATATTTTTCAAAGCTTACAAACTTTCGTTATCTTTAAACAAAATTAGAAACGCATTTCAGTGATAAAATAATGACTTATATTGATTGATCGTATAGTTATGTTATACAGGGAGAGAAGTTTTGCATGGATAGCAAGTAGTAGTAAGATTTGTAAATATTCGAAATAACACAAAAAAATACAATAATGACATTTGCAAAAAAATATTTCAGCGTAGGTAATATTTTACATCACAAAGATTTGCTTTATTTTTCATAAATTAAATTCATGATATTCATGTTACGTAACAGGATCAGTCAGCGATAATACCTTGTGATTTTGGCAACAATTTGTCTACACACTTGTAACGGATACGTATCAGCATACATGCTAACTACTTACAAATCTCGCTCTTTCTCTATTACATAACCGATCATAATCCATTACGGATTATTATTCCCCCCCAGCTCGGATTATAATTCCTCCTAAACCTGTGATTAATTTCATCGATTTTTTCGCCTCCTTATTCCTCACGGGACGGATGTCGGCAACGGAAGCGACCCACTCCCACTGTCAAGAAACATGACCCAGCATCGTCCGACGGGGATAATCATTCATATCTGACCGACACTGCACGCGCTCACTCTCACACTCTCCCGAGTACCGCCGTACCGCCAACGAGGTGTCCTGGGCGCTCGCTGCTTGCCCATTTCCGGCCGTAGCCGCCTATCACGGCAAAACCATCATTTAGCTGTCCCATAGGACACGCCGGTGAGCGCGTTCTGCTCTGTTTCCGGCTCTGCCCGGACCAGAAGATGTCGTCGTCGTCGACGACGGTTTGTGCACGGAAGCGTAAAGTGAATGTCCTCGCAGCGGAGTGTCCTTATCGTGTGCTGGATGATTCCAGCTTCAGCGGGCGCAATATTCGTCGCCTGTCGTTTCCGGACTATCGGGCGGGTGTCACTCGACTGCACGTGACTGCACACATCGCCGCGCCATCGTAAATCAGATTTCTGTGTGCTCCGGATTAATGCACCCCGGGTTCGTCTCTGGGCGGAACGGAACTATCTAAATCCTTTAACGTGACATGATCATGGATAACGCTTGACATGAGCGCGAGGTGGCACGGTGGCAAAGGATGGAGGGAGGGAGGGAGGTACGTGAAGAAATAAAAATAAGACAGAATAAAACACGACACACGAAGCGCACGACGCGTCGGCAGCAGCGTTCCGGGGTTGGTCCGGGTATGAAATATGAAGATTATCTCCGTGTTCCCAGGTGAATATATGTGAACAGAGCGAGGAACCGAGGAACACATTTTTCTCATCGTTAGTCTACCTTTTTCCCAAACGCGGGCGCATTTTTCCTCCTTCCCGGGAGGGGAGGGGAGGCGCATTTTGGGTCCATGGGTGCTTGGATCATTTTCGTCTTGGTTCGTATCCCGGCCTTATCGTTCTTTTCTCCAGCCGCAAAACGAGCTGCACAGTGATTTGTCTTCCGTGCGCTTCAATGTCTCACATTGGCCGATGGAAAGAATCATGAGAAGGAAGCCTGGGCTAAGAACAAAACAAAATAAAAATGCATTCAGCAATAGACGGAAGTGGGTTGGGCGAGCGATAAAAATCTGTTTTCGTTGTGTTTTCTTTTTTTTTGTTTTTTGTTCGGGAAGCTTTCGTGGCTTCCCCTTGGTTTGAGCTCATTTTCGATTTAAGCCCTTCGTGTGGATCCAGACTGCGCAATATTTTTGTTCATCTCATCCGCCCCGCGCTCTCCTTCACGAGCGTCCCAACACATGGACGGCCACACAGCTCTTTCGAACTCCCATTTTACATCCCGGTTTCATCCACGGCATGACTGCCGAATTTCGAGCCCTTGCGTCCGGTTATTCATTCATGCAATTTCATTCATTAGAAAATGCTCGAAAAGGTGGCGAAAGGGAAACTGGACCGGGATGGAAAGGGGAAAGAATCAAAACTCCCCGTCTGTCCAGCTGTCCGGCAGATCCTGTGGCACAGCGGGATACGCTGATCGGGATGCACATTCCGGTGCATCTACCCGGCGTAGCTAAGACGTGGCCGGAACTTAATCAAAGTTTTGGAGCACCAGAATTTAATCGACCACAACGGTGAATTTTCGACGCGGTAAAGGCGGCTATACGTTCAAACAAAAACGAATTCCTCTAGTCGTGTCTGCCAAACAAAACAACAACAAAAAAAGTGATACCTAATAATGGCACAAAAATAATGGAGAACTCTAAAATGCATTCCACAATGATTTATTAATAATCCAGCATTGTTTTGAATTATGCACGGTTTCATTTTTTAAACAATTTTTAATCAAAATGGCATAAATCAGCATACAGCGTGGATGAGTTCCGACGATGCATCACCGTTGGGATGGATAATATTTAAATTGTTTTCAAGAGTTGGTTTATATAATTTAAGGTTTTGAGAGAAACTCTACTTCTATGTGCTTTTGATTTTTTTTTTACAGCACAAAATCGAATCCTCGACCCGCTCGACCCGTTTTCTACTGATACAAGAAAGAGTTATCATACAACACAAGAATATTTGGGAATACCTATAAAATTTGAACAGCAAACACAACCTCATAAATACTTGAGCAAACACCGTTTGCTTCTCTCCTCTTATCTAATCCTGCCCACTCACGATTTTTTTGCTACCGATTGCGTCCAATCCTGTTACATTCTGTCACTTCCTACGCAAACATCACTTTGATCTTCCGGTTTCGGGTTCGAGCTGCATCGCCGTTTCCCGCTGATAAGCTTCATTCACCCACACTGTGCCGAAGTTCCGGAGCACAACGTTTGCTTCTGTTTCTGACTTACTCACCCAGCGCGCTGCCGATGACAAACGTTAAAAAGAAAAATCGTCCACAAACGTCGGCAATCTGTGCGCGACCCGTTGGATCCGGCAACCCATCGATTCCGGTTTGCACCGTGCGCAAATAACTATATTTATGCACCCAATCTGGGGCGTTTGTTTGATAATTCCTGCACGTGACCGACCGTGCACGGCACGTGACACGCGCCAGGATGGGGTGCGGAAGGCGACGGATGGGAAGCAGCGCCACGTGGCCGCGTGTTTTGCCATTGTTATCGTATCATGTTCCACTTACTTCATTTGCTTCGTGAGTGGTGCAAAAACTAAAACCACCCGGTTTAGGAATCTCTTCCGATTCAGCGTGGCCCTACTCCATCTTCTTGCAGGGGGTGTCTCCAATCGAGCGGTGTCTTGTCTTGTTACGCGGCCAGTTAACCGTTTCGTCATGGAAGTGCATCCAAAAACGGGGTCGCTTTTCCAGCGATTTTCCCGCGCGACGGAAACGCTTCTGCGTAGTGCGGTTCTAATGAATAGGCGACACTTGCCCGATTTCTGGTAAGGGGAAACCATTCTGGTCTTCCTTCCGTCTGTGTTTTTTCCCCTTACTCTCTTTCCGGTGCCTTTACCTCACTCTCTTTAACCAAATTGGTAATGGTTTAACACATTAGCTTCGCGTATTGGATTGTATAAGCCAATTTTGCCTTAATTGAGTCATCGAACCATTAGCCTGAGACCTGGATCACATACTTAAAGATGAGTGAAAGATGAGTTCGGAAAAACCAGAAATCTTTTCATGGTAAGCGTTTATCGATTATTAATGCCTTTTGACCGTTTCGGTGGAAGGGAAAAAAAGAGGTAAATTTAAAATTTGCTTCCACGAAAGGAAACATACAAAATTAAGGGAATCCGAATAAAAAAGTACATTTTTTTTTATTTTATGCCAACCCACGATACATTTATTATTTACTAATTTTTTTTTTACCATTCCCAGATAATCCACTTGTTTTACCTTCCTTCTTTGGTAAAATAATAATAGTAATAGTTTTGCTGTTCAGAAATAGCATTTGATTTGATAGTTTATTTTGATTAAAGTAGGCTTTTTTGGGAAATAATGTTTTTAATTATCTAAGGTTCGATACAACGTGATGAATAACACCTAATAATGCGATTGTTTTTAGTTGTTTCTATCGAAATGAAAGATACATTGTGAAACTACACCTTTTTAAACTTTCAAGTGCGAAAGAACAATTTTTATTAATTGTCAAAAAAAGAACAAGACATAAATGTATTTCGGAGACATGTATTGTTGTATTGCAATTCTCTAAAACCTGGTGAAACACTTTTATGGTTTAAACGGGTTTATTTAAAGCTATGCTACGAAAATAACGTTGTGGTATTAGATAGTAAATATTCCGACGTATTTGCTTCAGATAATATAAATAACCTTGCTAAGTTTGGGAAATTTTAATATGAGCAAACAAACATTGAATAAAAGGTAGCTTGTTTGAAAAGAATTTTAACAATCAAAACGCACCAGACTTTTTTAAATCCTTCCCTCAATCCAAAACACAACTTCTGTGGTTTCCGTCATATAAAAATACCATGATTCACATGATTTAGTGATCAAATCGCTGCAGAGGACCAAAGGGAAAATTCTAGAGTAAGACAATCCCGATCAAGAAGTCAAACCAAATTTTGTTACCATTCGGTGAGTGTGATAAAATTATCATAAACATCTACTCATTGTTTTATTGTTGTTTTTGTGCCACGCTTGCAAAGGAAACACCAGCACTGAAAACCCCGCTCATATTAGAGGGCGGTGCAATATTTATTCATACGAAGCCAAAAATCAAATTGTCCCAATTTCGATCCCAATTCGCCACGGAGAACGGGTGTACGGGTACGCCCGTACATGGCGATGCGATCCGTTGCTGGAAGACAACCCCCGTAACGCCTTCGAGAGGATGCCTCCCACGGCCACGGCATGGGTTGGCAACATTTGGCAAGGACCGGAAATTTTCCCTCTTAATTTGCACACCATCTGTCGTCGCCGATGTCGGTGCGCGTTACAAGGGGGCTCGATGTCGGCGAAACAGAGGGAAATTATAAAACTGTTACAAGCTTGCTATTGTCCGTTAATCTTTTCTCCCTTCATTCATTTCTCGATCATCCGCCGGGTGGGAAATGGACCGCGGCCTGCTGTGTGCGTGGTGCGTGAGCATGCAAGTGTCCCTGCCGTGTTGCTGCTGCAACCCCTTGGGGGTCCTGTGAGCGATTTTGAGGGTGTGCTGAAGCACGGGAAGGGTTTGAAGTGGCCGACAAGTGGATGGCGATTTGTGAAGGAACAACAGCGACAATGTTCGCACATACTTTAGTATAAACACGTGGGTACATCACCCCGTTGCGATTGAGAAGTGTTTGGATATTTGTGCAAATATACATACTGACAGGATACTGAAGTACACTCTTGAAGTATCCAACACCAATTGTGTTGCAGTGCGCAGAGTTAGATAAAAAAAATAGTTCAAATTTCAGATCAATGCTATCTAGCTAAAACTGTATCATAACAAATACTCTTTTTTACTGTAAAAACATCCTCCTTTTCATGAACACTTTATCCAGCAAATACATAAAAATTCCCATCATGTTCGCTTGCACCAATTTTACAACCACGTTTGCCACGAACCGCTATTACTGACCGAATGTGCCAAACAGGACATTCGATTTTATACCGTCATTACTTTACCATTATTTATCGCAACAGTTTGCGCTCGGGGTTGGTGCTCCCGAAAAAAAAAATATAAACAGGACACAGGAGTTCGTTCGCTGCCTTCGAGTGCCCTTCACGCTGCGCTTACGCGCTGGTGAGCAAACGAAATTTGTCATCCCACTCAGCAGGACACAGAGCCGGGCGGGCGGACGGGCGGGTACGATGTGGTGTTTGCCCCCTAGGGCAATATGCGCAAAACATGTCGCACTTTGGTTTCGCGGCAGAACCCGGCACGGTCGGGTTTTCGGGGCACTCATAAACAGCGGTATGGTTATAAGAGTATTAGCAATTATGATTACCGATCACATCCCAACGGGATTGACTTTTCCATCCATTCGGTGACGTGGCGCCCGACGGGGTCGGTCAGCGGGAGATGCCCCGACGAACGCGTCGGAGCGTCCTCGAGAAGAGAATCGCGCTTATTTTTTTAGCTATTTCATTGACACCTCGGCAAACATCGTCTAGGGATGGGAAAGGTTTTTCGGTTTAGTTCGGTTGAGATCGTCCCCTCGAAAGTGAAGAACACTCCGATGGGAATTTCGGAATGATGATTGTTGTGATGAGATTTCAGCACGGTTTGCTCGTACGCAAACACTCGGTGATGGAGGTCAAAATTTTATGACGATAATCACCGCAAACTGTCCGATGTCGTTGTTGTCGAAGCATGAATATTTGTTCTTGTTCTCTAGGGATGCTCGTGAGCGTGAACTAGAAACATGTGTCTAGATAGACCCAATATGTTTTAGTTTTCAACACATTACTTTACAGTGTTCACTTTTGGTATTTTATTCGTACGAAAAACATATTAGTCAATTGATCGAATTGTGAATAATATTGAGACTATAACCGACTATAACTTTAACCGTGAATCCACAAGTAGAAGAATATTATTTCGTTTTAGTTAGATACAAAGTGATCAGTTTAATCTAATTCATCGTGCCTTTCAACACATTTGATAAGTAAATCGTATGTTTTGTGAAAAGTAGGACAATGCAAAATTCACTACAATAATATTGATTTACAATGTTAGAGAACTGTATACCTTTGGAATATTTTTTAGTGTTTTTTAAACCTTTAGGTGATGTACTCGTTGGGTTTAAAAAAATATCCAAAAATGATAATTGTTTGTCAATTAAAACTAAACGTTCCAATACTAAATCTCTACTAACTATTTTATAGTTACTTGCAGAGAAAAGAGGTAAAATTTGAGAATAATTTATTATATACATCATTAAGCAACCAATTGGCTACTACACACCTTTAAATATGACGGTCTAATGGATTCGAAAAATTGCTGCAGAATAAAGTTTGATTTTATCAGAATAAAGTTTGATACAGTAGAACATAGTAAAAATTTAAAATTTATTTCATATATTTTATTTCTAATATAAATTGTGTAATAGTTACTGTTCAGCCAAGCAAGATTCGAGATCGTTAAGACTGATCGAGATTATCAACCGAAATGTTAAGCAGTGTTTTGAGAAAAAAATGGTTTCCTAATTTTAATTACTTTTTTTTTATTTGTTCGTTGACTATAAAATTTGATTTAGTCTCAAGAAATATATCACCTATTGTGAAGCGAAACACTAACAATTTCTTAAAATAAATGTGTTTATCCAATTTACATTCCCTACTCAGGGCTGTAAACCTATTGCAGTACCTTTCTTTGCTACTTTGTTCGCCCCACCGTTTGCGGTTGCATTTCCGAGCAGCTACTGCATGCTACTTTGTTTCTTGCATTTTCCTAACTGACATACCAATTTACACACTGCCAAAGAAAACCATCTCCAGGTTCTACTATCCCACGATGTCTCGAGCACGGTGGAGCGAAAAACTGAACTGAAAACATGTAAGCATCTGTACATCTATTTCTCATTTCCCATGATTTCTTCATCAGTGTGGGGTGCTGCAGGGGTTAACAACAAAAAAGAAATGTGACAAGTCAAAGATGACACGTGTACACATTCTGAATGCGGGCGGGGGTGCCCTTCTGCCCCAAAGGCAGTCGAGTACCGCTTGAGCGAAAACAATCTGTCACCTGTCAAATATCGGAAAACGCGGTTGGCAGGGAAACGCAAGCGAAACCATAGTTCGCAGTAATGTGCAATGGCTGTGCAGTGCTACCGGAGCGGATGCCAAGGGGGTGGGTCGTACCAAAAAAAAAATGCGGTAAAAGTAAATGAATCTACAGATACAGATGAACAAAAAACTACTTCACCGTGTACGAAATGACCGAGAAAAAACATCCCTCCGGCACTCGGCAGCACATTCCACGATGAGCCGCTCCTTCAATGGAGCTCGGTTTTCCGGTTTCCCTATTGCCCTCTCCAGCTGATTGTTTAATTTTCTCGCTCTCGATTGAATCGAAACGAATTCTATTCGACATCCTTCAAGCATCATCGTGCGCTGGCAGCAACAGATCGTCTTCAGTGGCCTGATGAACTCACGTCGCAACTTAGACAATGTTAGGCAGCCCCTTGCATTACGCTCCGGCCTTCGGCTGACTGGAAATTCGTTACGGGCGAAGTATATTAAACACCAGCCTGCCTTCGCCAAACAACAAGCAGCTTGGATACGGTCAATGGAATGGCCAAACTCGGACGCTTACGTGCGGTGTGTTTACAAATAAATTCAAATTAACACACAACACACGGTTTCCACACTCCACACTCATGACCTTGCGTCCGACCGGGCTCACGGATGGCGTGAAAACACGGGAACGCTTTTCCGATTTCGAAGGGTACCGACGATCTTCTCGATTTCACTACACGGTTTCAACTCGCCCTTTCGCTGGAACCGATGAAAATCGAAGGGATGCCAGATCTCAGACCACCCTCTCACCCTCCCCCCCCCCCCCCCCATTGAAATCTAGCCCACTTCAACTTGCATTCCCAGGTGCAGGTTGTAAACGCTGCCGATTCGATCAACGGCAAGGATGCCCGATGTATGATTAACCCCGACCACATTACACGCTGAACTCTACCTAGTGTCCTACTGTAATCCCCTCGGTTTCCGACCCCGGCGCGTAGGCGGAAGGCGTATTTTCCACGAACCTTCCACCGGAACGGGGACAGGAATTTGTGAATTTTCACGCACGGTCATCAGAAATCGATTCGCCCTGGTATCCGCACTCAATGTTGCTGCAGGATCAATTTGTTCTGGTACGGTTTCGGCACGGGAAGTTCACATGCGTCAGCGAAAATCGTCCAATGAGGCCCGGTTTGTTTCTCGCCACGCTTTGTTGTGCATTTCTGCCGGAATTGGTGTAGAACGCCGGTAGATTTTCATTCCAGCCTGAGTGGAGGTTGCGTAGTAAGCAAAATGTTGATGAGATGAGCCTCACAATAAAACTGAAATGAGGAAATAGAATTCTAAACCCGAAATCAACAGATCATGTTAGGAACAAATTTTAAATCATCATTCGTTTTGGTTTTGCTCTGCCAAATATTTTCACAACTTAAATTAAAATAACAATGATGGTTATAAATAAATCTGAATTATGAAATATCACGAATCAAAATCACATAGCCACAATAACAATAATCAGAGTATTTAATGGATACTATGTATGGATACAGAGTATTTAATAGATACTAATTTTTTAATGAATACTATGTTATTTATGCAAAAAATAAATATAACACAACAGCTAATTGCTTATCAAGCCGAAACAGCAGAGACATTAGGTAATTTTTTAATCGAACGTCGTCAAAATCCAATCACATGTAGTTTTTTAGTTTACCAAAAAAGAAAATAAATTATCATATACCTCATATGGCAAGTTTCTACGATTACCAAATGATTGTTTCAGTTACAAAATATTTGCTTCATGTCTTTTGACTTTATTAGTAAACAGGATGGAATCCAAAACAAAAGCATAACCATTCTTTATTTATTTCAGCAATGTGCAATAAACTCAATAAACGAATTTAAATAGGCTTTTTTAACAAGATTGCTTTTAAACATCTCCAACAGCGCAGTTGGCCGGTCGTCCTTGAAACAATTAGTCTAAAGCATTATTTTTATTTGTTATCGTACTTCAAATCCTTCTAAATTTTTAATTCTCAACTGCACCTCAATAAACCCACTCATGCATCGGAAGTATCCTGCTTGCATTACACGATTCGACGCGTAACTAAATAAGCCTCGATTCAAGCAGAACAAGGGAGAATAAAACCCAAAAGTGTCGGAAAACGCCTCATGAGCACCTATCAATCAACAATAATTACTTATCAATCATGAATACCGCCAACCCCTAGGGCTCATCGCATCAATACACAAACCCAACGAACAGCAAATCGTGTTTGTTGTGCTCAAACGATTGAGTTTGTTTTTTTTTCTTCCTCGAGTTCGATCGCGATGAGGTTTCGGTCGCTTTCGCCCGCGGCCAATGGCTTAGGGAAATACCTTGCTCTCACCCTACCCCGGTCGCCCGGTGAAGGTGCGGTTTAGAATGCGAATGGCCGAAGCAAGAAACTAATTGCACACAATTAACTTGTCGTCGGTGTCATTCGGGAAACAATTCCGGAAACGCACCTAAACAACGAACAAATCCGACTCAACCCTCGCTACCGCAGTGGAATAGTTTGGCGCAATCGGGTCTGCTCCCGACAGGCGGGTTTTACTTTCAAAGACAGTTCGCTTCGTCGGTGGAGCAGTGGAAGAATGGGCCAAAGCAAAAAAAGAAAAAAAAACAACCCCGAGACCACCGAGCACGTCGGAAAAGGAGCACAGAACAGCAAAGCCCATCAGGGCTAACGTTCTTTTGACATGCAGGTGAACATGCCACCACCGCCAGCGCCTTCTTGCTGTATTAGGTTTATCGGAAGGCACCATAAAGCACCGCACGAAACCACGACACACATCGATGTGCGACACATGTGCGCCCATGCATGTGTCCCCTCCGGTGCGCCTGACGGTGTGGTTTAGCACGCCACATGCCCCTTCACTTCCTGCATGTCCTGTATGATATACGATGACGGATAACGGCAGCAGTGATGTCCCAGACGTGACGGCATCAACCCGACCACGAGTACACGGGTGGTCAATATCGGTCGGTTTGCATTGCTCTGCGGTATGCTACTGGGTTGTATCGCAGCTACTGCTGCTACTGCTACTTCTCGAGGCTTTCCATCTGCGGGTTCTAGCCACAAACTCTGTCATGTCTGTCATACTATTGTTGCTACCGTTCGAAACCACGGTGACACAGCAAGCGCTTAAACAAGCGCAGATGCGTCGATTTGTTGAAAAACATTTATTTTTCAATGATGTAAAAATATTATGAATTTCATTGATTGTTATCGTAAAGATTTGTACGATACATTTACATTTACAATTAATTGCATGTAAGTTGTTGTCTATTGCTTAAAATTTACATAAAATCCAACTCTAATTCTATTATCTTTAATTATGAAAAACCGTATGAAAAATGATCACACGTAATGCTATTTCATTAATTTCAATTATTTTCAATAATGCTTATTGCAATACCTAATATTTATTGCAATAAACAAAACAAATAAAGCACAACACATCCACCACAATGCTTAGGAATCAATCCTAACATAGCAAAAATAAACATACATTCATTCAAAACGTTATCGTCCACGTTATATTCATAAATCTCGTTTTTATCTACAAAATACCGTAAAAGAGCTAACGAGTAAACAATTTTTGTTTTTAGAACTGTGTTTTGGAGTGTCTGCCTGTATCGCTTGTGACATTGAAAAACATAATAAATATATTCTATTAAGGTTTTCATTAAATCAGTACTGTTTTGATTAAAAAAAACGGTTGACTAATATTTGTCTTGAAAGATCCAAAGTTAATAAAAACGAACTTAGAGTTTTAGCTTTTCGAAATAATACGGAAGAAATTTTAGTAATCATTTAACACATTACATTTCTGACCAACAATAACATTATTTGATTAGTTACATCAGCGAGTATAATTAGCGTAGGGATAATTGATACATTGCTGTGGAAAATAAAATATGTTCTGTCGTTAAACCGTGAGTAAAATATCAATTTTATTAAATTCAGTAGACTTTAAATATAACTTTTAATATAAAAAACTTTCATCACCATTACCCCTTTTTGATCGACATGGTAAATATTTTACATTCTACACTATATTTTATTTACTTATGTTAATAAAACATGAAAATCTTTATACTTATTGCCTCGAGCAAAGACGGCCATGCAAGAAATTAATCTTTTTCACATCTTCCAAACAATACCTTCAAATCACACAATCGCGTTTCTCGTACTATCCGCTGAATTGTGCCACTATTGTGACGGACAGTGTGCAACCCGTCCGTTCCGACCGTACCAACCCATTCGGCTATCATTCATTCCGTCAGGCCATCTTGTTTGGCAGGTGCCATTGCCACTTCCTTTCGTCGTGGAAGCAGCAGCATGTCTTTGGTGTGTCGTCCTGCGTTCGGACGGGAAGAATGAGAAATGGGACTCCGCCGGAGGAAACGCGTCGATCATTGAGCATCGATGAGCTTCTGGTCTTTCTTCGTTCTGCTGCTTGCTTGGAAAAAGACACGACCTGACTCCGGTGTGGTCCCCGGGCTGGTCGTTGCGTTTATTACAATCGAGGCCACAACCACAGACGGTCGCACAAACGCACGCAGATACCCTCGCCAACGCCATCTGTCTTTCACATCACATTGGAACGGTCGAGGGTTTGGTTCGTTTTTCGTTCCAGAAGAAAATGATTGATTTTCTTCTGCGGGCTTCACTCTTGGTCGGCTCCCCCAGGTCCGCCCCGGTGAGCGTGAGCGGATGTCCATCGATGCGGGGGAAACTATAAACTACTACAAACAACAACGAGCGGGAACCGAACCGAACAAGGCCAGGCGCTACGGGAAATGGAACCACTCAAAGGAAACAAAACGCTGTGTGAATTAGCTGATCGAACGGTCCGGGCAGCAGGAAGCAAAGGACATCGTCCAAGCAGGCGGCGACGATGCACCAAAGTAGTCCATGAATGATGAACCTCTGTCACGCCACCGTGCCCGAACACCGGAGGACACCGGCGAGCGCGTGTGTGAAAAGAAAACCTCAAAGAACCCATCATCGATACATTGTTGGGCGACGGCAACAGTAACGGTGTGCCGTTTCGTGACACGGCTACCACGGGGTTCGTTGTTAGCACGCAATCAACACCTTTCGCTTTGCTCGGGATGAGCCGGCGGCACCAACAAAAGCGATAAAACCAACATCGGCCCACATTAAACACTGTTTTGATTGTCATCAAAACTGTTTAGACAGCGGCTTTCGGCTCTTACCGTCGTCGAACGCAACTCACGGACATTCATTTCACGATTTAATCGTACGTTTTTTTCGATATTACGATTCATTTGCAATCAACACAAACCCACTTTGTAAGATAGTGATCGTTTCGCTTGAGAATGTATGCCGAAACTGTTTAATTAGGTTGCTGGTTCGTTGTTAAACTTCATTTGCTGCTTACTTTATTCACTGGGCTTTCTTATTCGTTACAATTAGGTTATAGAATTGGAGCATCGATGTGGCATAATATTATTTGATTCCCTTTCACACTGGTCACTTGTTTCTTACGTATAAGCTCACCTCAATGATTCTTCTGGTGCTGTTACAGATGTGTTTTTATA
>JXWZ01002099.1:0-10390 GCA_000956215.1 Anopheles farauti No. 4 | reverse complement strand
CCTATTCCGCGAGTTGGAAACGTGCCGAGCAGCACGTGCCACCGGTGGAGAACATTCCCGGCGGGTTTCTACGGCCATAATTGAAAGCGCTGGCGCGTTTTATTACACTTTCACTCACCTGCCCCGCTGCTCGTAGCAAGATTTTCAATATTTTCGTAACATTACCTTACATTACCATTCGAACGGTACGATTCCACCGGCGATGGAGCGATGCTCACACGTTTCGCCCGTAACACCTCGTTGCGAGATCATTATAGCACCATCGCCGTACCATCGTTTCCCTGCTTCACGTACCCATTCGGAAGCGCATCCAAACTCAGCTGTCCAAACAGTGCGGCCCCGCCATCGTCATAGTTAAACCGTCCGTGCCGTTCGCGTCACGTGCTGGGAGAAGCTCAATTTCGCGCCCGGCAGTAGTGCACGGCCACGAGCGGCACATTTACACGCGAAAAGATAGAGTGTGTGCCGTTGATAATGAGTGAGGCAAAGGTGGGGAACTTGGAACCGGAGTTGGGACGGGGATGACCGGGTAGTAGTAGTAGCGGGAAGGATGGGAAAAGCGCTACAAACGACCAAAAATAGGCTCCCACTTCAAACCATTCCTGCGTTTAGCGTACGAAGAAGCGGTCGAACAAGATGATAATAAAAAAAAAAAAAAAGATTTCTCGTAAACACTACATCCAACGAGACGGAGAGGACCCTGCCAGCGGTTGCCATTTCGGCGGGGCATGGTTGCAGAAATTTTATGGCCCTCTAAAAGGCTCTCGTCCACGCAGGACCATCAGAGTATAACCCACCATCCTTCCCGCGGCCGCGGTAGAATCACCTCACGGTCGGCGCATTGTCTTTAGCCGCGATGATGATGTGGTTTGGTCCGTCGGGTGGTCTTGCGATGGGAAAAATATGGAAATTTCTAAGCTGGAATTCCATTTCGGAGGAATGCGTCGTTGGAGTCGCACGCAACGCGACGAGGAACCGTGCGACATGATTTAATGACTCAACAGGGAGAGCGAGAGAAAATAAAACAAACGATGCAAAGCGAACCTATTAACAAATCCGACACATTCGCTTTATCTTAAGACCGTTGCGAAATGGACGTAGCCGTCGGCTAGTTATGCACTACTACACGTTGCGAAAACGTAGGCCGAAAAAAAGAGATAGAAAAAGGGTACCGAGGGGTGACAGGAGAGGGGGGGGGTGGGTTTAAAAAAAATACAAACTTGGTAATTTGATGTGTTATTCTATGAGATGAGTTTTTGGAAAACATGCCTAACATGTCCACAGAATTTAAATAAAATTCCTTTTTTTATAATCTTTTAAAAATTCGAGAAGTGTAAACCGAACACGGAAACATAAACCAAAACAAAACAAAATACTCTAAAAGCAAGAAGTGGTATGTTTAGGATATCGCATGACGAGTTGCGCAAGCCACAAATTACAACGAAACGTGTGTTCGCGCAACAAGAAGAAAAACAAAACGCCAAACACATCAAGAAAGGATGTTTAAAATCTAATTACTTTCGGTTTTATCAAGCCCGTCAGAGGCGTTTTTTCGTGTGGCGTTTGACAAATTGCTGACGTGCGGATTGTTCCCCGGACGGCTGCTGACACCCGGGCCCGAAGCCGAAGGGCAAAAAGTCATGTCTGCCGGCGAAGCCCGGCGTGGAGGGCGGCGTGGCGGTGGACGATCGTTAGTGAAGAGTGTTCGCGCGCGCGAGCTGCGGATCACCAACTATTTTGCGATCGCAAGCGACGTGTTCCGGTGTGTGACATTTACATAAACGCGTGCCACTCATTTGACCGCAAGCGACATCAGCGTCGCCCGGTGCAGTGGTGGGAAGGGGGAGGGGAAGGTGATTTTTTATTCAGCCCGCTAAGCACAGCCACCCATCGGGCGGGAGTACCCAGAACAGTGGAGTTAACTAGTTGCCTCGGTGATGATTATTTAATTTACACATTCCTGCCGGGACGAGTGTAAGCCGTACTGTACCGGTGCACAATGGGTGAATATTGGATGCAAACTGGGAGGAGAAATGTTTGCTACATTTTTATAAACAGGATCAGACCTTATCATTGCTTATACTGACGCACGAGTTGCAATAACAATAATAATAATTGATATTAACCACTCTGTTCTGTATATTTTTCTTTTTTAATTCTTTTCAAGTAAAAACAGAACTCTAAACTCTACAACTCTACATTGGTTTAGTTGAAAGCTTTAACAAACAATAATGTTAGTAAGTTGATTAACTGTTTTTACAATTGTTTAATCTTTCTAGATGTTAAAACTTTTTCCTTAGTTTTTTTTGTATAATAAAAAAATACTACATAAAAATACTAAAATTATTTGGCTGTTAAACCAGCTAATTAGGTAATCCCAGTAACTTATAAAAGCTTTTGAAAATTAATTGGATGTCCTCCATAAAATTTCATAACGCCATTAAGCTGGAAACGTGTTACGATTCGTTAGTTAGCGTTTTATTGTATCGCATAAAAATGGGTGAGGGATTATTTTTTGTTTTTCCTAAAATTTCTTTATTTTGTATTAATTAAACGAATATATTTTAACCACTTCACACCGTTGACCGTTGTTTGGATCAGTGTGCTGGGAGATAGCACAAGTACCACACGTTAATTAAATCACGTACAAGCAGCAGCAGCACGACACGCGTTCGTTTCCCAATGTTTTCACGAGCAAAAGCTTCACCGACGAGGGCGGCGATAAAATAACCAAATAAGAACATCAGCTAGACCCGCAAATTAGCCGATATCTACCGATATCCGGTGATCAGATCGATCCGCGCACGATCGGTGGCGCGGTGTCGCTGGAACAACCAGATTGACAGTAAAGATCGCCCTGTCGATGTGCTGTGGTGCGGCCTGTCTTCGTGGAATTCAGACGTTTCACCGACGAATTTATCACACCATTAGGTGAATTTGTGCGCATTTTATGCAAATAGTGTCTATTCCACCAGGGTTGAGCTAAAAATACACGATTGGTTTTTATTGTTTGTCCATTTTCTATGCCACTATGCCATTTTAAGATCTCACCTGCGTCAGGTGCTTACGTTACTATATGGAGGAGGTGACCGAGCGCTTTAAATAAGCCTCCTAATTTTAGTGCCTGTCTCACGCACTAGGGAAGCCTAAAACAAACCCAAACACCCGGGCTCCAAAATAATCGCTCACGGATTTTGCAGCGATTTCCTAATGTTTTTTTTTGTTTATCTACTGTATGCTAATCTGCGTATGCAAAATATGTCCAAAATGCTTTATGGGCCTAAATTTTGTTTTTTTTGTATGTTTGGTGTTTTGCCGCTGCTACCTACGGAACGGAAATTAAATTAATATTAAAAAAAAACACACACTTAGTATGATTGATTTTCGTTCGCCATTCCTTCGGCATTGAAACATGTGTTCCGCCGCGGGTTGGGGAGGATTCGTGTTAAAAAGCACCTCCGAAAAACGTTCATAATTAACTTGCCATTTTCGAGTTCATTATAGTTATTCGCACACCGGACTTCAACCGCGTGCCAATCACTGAAGTTATCGTCTCAATCCGTTTCCGCGCCAATCGCTTCATCGTTCCGAGCGGTGGAGGTAAAAAAAAATCAATTATCCCCCACATAATTCACCCTAATGTATGTCGCCGTGTCGGCGCTGGCTCGGTCGGATGCTCAAAAGCGTATTGGTTGCTCCGGTTTTTTATTTTCTGTTTTTATTGTAGTTTGCAACCCTCCAATCTTCCTATCAGGCATCGTAGCGCTTGTCGACCAGAAAATTATACGCCACGATAACATCTTTAAACAAACAACCCCATCGCGGCGCTGACAAATGTCACCGGTTCACGGATGTGTCACCCAGCGACCGGGGAATAGTTTTCTGCACCTTTCGTTTCGATTTTTTTTTTTTTGCGTTAACCCACCCAACCCTCGTCGCTCCCCGGATCCATGTCGGCGGGTCGGCGGTTGCCTATTAATAGCCCACGCCAAATGGTAGCTCCAGTTTCCGAAACTTGATCGTAAAATCTCCATTTTTCGGTTCGATCGCCGGGGGGCAAGCCGCGAGGAAGCGCACAACCCATTCGGGACCATTTCGGTGCCCAATTTTATATCGTAGATAAGATCTAGCAACACTCCCACCGGCAACGGAAAACTCGTTTCGTGCACTGTTGAATATGCTGATTTGGGAGGGGTTGGTAGGGGAAAGCAGGGATTGGGTTATGCAGTGAATCGAACGATCCTGCGTGGAATACTCCCGGAGCATAGCAAAGCATCCCATAATAAAACACCTTCCACCGAGGGCCTAATGCTCATGATCAATTGGTAAAACAAATACCTCCCAGCGCCCGTCGAGTCGCTCTGCGGCCGGGAACGTGCGTTCCAAACCTGTTCCGGTGGCCTTCGGTTGAAAGTGAAACAAGATTGTTCTGCGATTAGGCGCACCGGGCTCACTATTATCGTGGCGTGCCTGGTTCGCGAAACCCCGTCGTCCGTGCCATCCGTCCATTTGTGCGAACTGCGGTTGCACAACAGTATGACCCCCCACCTCCCAACAGGATATTCCTGTTCGGTGTCAAAGCCCACAGTCCACCGGGTCACGAGCGCGGGCCGTGTTAATTTTGCCTCGCGATAGCGGCCGATAGCATGACAGCATGCCTAATTTTATCCTTCGTATGCTCGAATCGCTCGCTCGCACGCTTTATTGTTTTGGTTTTTGGTTGGGTTTTTTTTGTATAAACACTAACACCATTAAACCGAAGTTCCCGGCAGGTTTGTTGACTTATAAATAAACAAATAATTAATTCTACATCTCTTCTGCATTCCGCTTCCAAGTGCCGCTTCCAAAAGGAAGAATAACGATAAATTTTGAAACATTAAAATGAAATAAAGAAAAAGAATCCTTCACTGCACCCTCAAGGGTACGACGAGCAGCGGATGCTGCATCCTGCATCCTAGCAACGGAATCAAAGCAACCGACGTTCAGCAGCAAACACGTCTAACAACGGTTGCGTCTGTATCGCCGTTTGGTCTTTGATGGAAATTTTGTCACCACTGCAGCTCGGTGAACCCGGGTGCCGCGCGTCTTTATTAAGTTGCTCCGGGGAAATCTTCAAAACGAGAGTGCACGAAGCCTTTCGGTGACCTTTGCCGGGAACGTTAAAGACAACCCCGAACCGGTGCACATGATCGCTCGAGGTCCATAAAATGTGGCACCGAAAATGAGTGGCACCGCAAGAAATGCAAATGCAGGTGATTTCACGGAGAAAACGTTGTTAGCTCGTGTTTGTTTTATTTTGCTTCGGTTTGATTTGCTTTTTCGGCCGGGAATTTGGCTCTTTTTAAATAATGCTATGCATCCGCGATCCGTGGTTATCCACATTAATCGTTCTCTAGATCTGGTCCAGAAGACTCTATCAAAGCTGCGTTTCAAACTTTTTGTTTTGAATTTATTATCGGCGGTTTTTGGTTTTGGCATTTCGAAGCCAGCCTTAATCGTCGAGTCACTCGATTCCGTTTTGACCACTTTTGCTATTAACGATTTCTCGTGGTTTAGGCTAGAATGTACAAAAACTATCCTAGATGTGAAGCGCGGAACGAATCGTCGCATGATAAAAATATAAATCAAAATATAAAAAAGTCATAAAACGTTTATCGTACGTACCAAGTGTCGCATTGGACGTTTATTAGCGGATTGGACTGTAAAAAAAAACGAGCGTCTTTCAATGTCAAACGTGTTACACATGACGCCCTCTGGTGGCCGATCCGGAACTGCTGATTTACGATCCTCATTATTAAGCGGCCCTCGAACGACGACCAAAAGAAAAAAAGAGTTTTTCCACCGCTTTTCCGGTCACTCGGCAGTGTTGCTATCTATCGACGGGCGTTGCTCATCAATTTCAGATGGCGCGAAAAAGGGCGTCGTTCAAATTTGCTAAGCTTGCTGCGTTACAGCAACTGACGACGAGATTGATTGAAAAAGGTCGAACAGTTCGAACGCTCGAGCAAGTTTCTTGCTGAATTTTAAACCAGGCAAACAGGATACTTGAATGATGTGTTCATTGAAAAGGAGCATAAATTAAGAACGCTGCATAATTAAGCATCGTTCCAGTGATTTTCTTCGTATTGCCGGCAGCAGTAGCATTCTTCCAGTATCCGCCACTTAGCAAAATGTTTCAAGAGTGTGTGTGTGTGTGCGCTTGTGTGTTTGTGTTTGAGCTGACGGATCTTTTATGCTTTGTTGTCCTTCTCCGGTTATTTCTATAATTATTTTAATTAAAAAGACTTTTCGTATATTTATCGTTAGCATATAAATCGGCAAGATTTAAAGCGTTAAACAATCGTACGAAAAAAAAAAACTCATCTCGTCTATAACGGCGACAGCCGACAAAAAAAAACAAAAACTTGTGAAAACGGAAAACCAAAAACACAAAGGTACGCCGGGGGAGGAGATACATTGCAAAAACAAAACACCAAATTCGCGACATAATCGCGAACATTAGCCGTCGGACCAACAAAAAATAAAAACGCATCGATCTCGGCTAGCGGCAGCAGCAGCGTGCGGTTTCAATTAAGCAACTGTCGTTTGCAAATGAGTGGGATTCGATCGTTCAGATAGATTTTTTGGGGTTTTGAATTTTATTTCCAGCGCGCTCGTGTGTGTGTTTGTGCGTTTGTTGGCTCAAATTGTGATAAAGCCCCGTACCTTGTGACCTCTGGCGCCTCTGGTTGCTAAAGCAATCAGTCAAAATGTTACGAAACAAAGTTTTCGAAGTACGGCGACGTGCATGAGATTGCTCTGAAGGGTTGCGAGCGTTGAAAGAGCTCACGGGGAAAGTATTTCATCTTGGTTGAGTATGCACACAGTTCGTTTCTAGTTTTACGGCTTTGAAAATGCAAACTTTCGCAAGAATCGTAACCAACATTATACAATATTATCTTTTAGTTGTAAAATGTATCTCCTTTCTTCTAATAATTATGGTACAACTATCATATTACTAGCTTCATTATCCTTCCCAAATAGTTTGGATGTGCTTTAACAATTTGCTGCTGCTTCCCAGCGGAAGTCTGCGTTTTATTGATCCACTCACTCCAGTGGAGGTGGTCGAAAAGTGGTCGATGCCGAACCGAAAACGAAACAACGGGGGAACCGATCAAGAATCCCACCACCAGATGATTTCCAGCCAACCGTGACGATCGTTAAAATTCGGCAGTCCGCTTCGGTACGGTGACGTCGAGCGAAGCACTCTTCCATAATCGTATTATTTTTGGTCGACAGGCGCAGCAGCATCGACGACAGGAGTGCGTACCGGTGGTATATACGCTAATGACAGCAGCAGCAGCAGCAGCATCAGTACCGATAGCAGTGTCAGTTGACGTCTGCTAGTGTAACAGTGACATACGTATTGTGCGCGTGTGTTTGTGTCGCGGTATCAACCGCTGTTTGGTGTGCAGTGAAGCAGTGAAGCGTGCGATATAAACGTTCGCGTCGATAGGTCTGAGTCGGTGCGCTCAGTCTTCTCATCGAAGCAACCGGAGAAGGTGCGAGTGTTTGGAATCGGTACGGTAGTTCTACGGTGAAGGGAAGTAAAACGCAAAATCGAAAGTGCTCCAATCCATAGTCCATCGATAGTAAGGGTAATCATGTGGTTGTATAATAGTGTCGCGCCCAATGTGTTGCGGAGTGTTTGTGAGTAGTCCGTACAGGCGAGCCTGTGGCATTTGTGATGGGATAAAGCCGTTCCTCTACCATGATGGTACGCGGTGAATTTACAGTGACATAGTGTGTTCTGTGTGTTCTTGCTGACACCAATACACCAATCGACCGAAGCGTTATCCATCCCGGCAGGCGGCAAGGGCTAATAACATCACAACCGCACAGCATGTCTGACAGAGCAAACGATTTGGGACGTGCTGCGGTGCGGTGTAGTGTGATGTTGCTATTTGTGCTTGCCAATACCGTTCCCGGGCACCACAGGACATCCTTGGTGCGAGCGTCCATCGACGTGCCGGTCCCATCGGCTTCGTCGACTCCAGCACTGGCCAACAGCACCAGCTACCGGCATCAAAGCGTCGTCGACAGTCGGCGTGCTCCCGGGTTCGCTTCGCCACTAACACCAACTGTCAAAGTGACAACGCCACCGCCGGCGCCCTCTTACGGAGTCTTTGTGAACCGCACGTCGCGCGATCTAGTCGGCAGTGGAGCGAACCATGACTGTGCACACACCAGAGTAAACGTCACCGGCGGTAGCGCGAATCGTGGTGCATGGACGGAAACCGATGCGCAGGGGAACTTTCTCAAGTTTGCGATACTGCTGCCGAAGCAACCGAACAAGCGGCGGGACATACGCATCCTGTCGACGGTGCTGCCCGTGATCGAGATGGCCACGCGGGTGGTAACCGCACCGGGTGGCCTACTGCAGAAGTTTCGCATCGAAATCGACCACCGCGACACGCAGTGTTCGTCGACGTACGGTGCCCTCGGAGCGTTCGATATCTTTCTCACGCGCAAACCAGGTGCGACTTTCAGGATCCTTACCCGGCGTTGGCGTTCGTTTCGCGATCGGTGTGCGTTGCGTTTGGAATCAAATCGAGAAGTAGGCTGTAGATGTAATGGAGAAAACCTTCGTTTTTTAAATGTGCACATGCCGAGCATTGTAAGACCTCACTCGAAAATTACATCCCAATGGTATCACTGCGAGCCTTACAAGCGCAGTGATAGTAATTACACACCACGGTTAATTTAAACGTCAAATTAGAAGCCATAGTCTCAACGTCCAAAACTATCAATCATCAGCCCGCCTTAGTGACAGCAAATCGGTGTCAGTGTCCGGCGGTACGCGACATTCGACATGAATGAAGTAGATATTAGATTTTGTCAAACAACTTCCTCCCGGTAGGCGCGATTGGGTCGGCCAAACAAACAAACCGGTTCCGAGCCGTTTTAAAGCCGCATCGGTGATGCTCGTTAAACCAACAACCGGACTGTGCGTCCGATTGCTCAGTAGGCGAAACCTTCATTAACTCCGCCTAATATACGTGTTCTAACGCACTCGGAATCCGCAGTTCAAACGCGGACGAATGGTTTTTGTGGTGCTACTCTATTTGTCGCTGCGGCTAAGATGACGAGGTAGCTAGTAGCTACCTCGAACTCCAAGTGGCTCCAGCCATTTCACGACACGATAATCCAATCAAAACCATCAAACCCCTAAACGACTCAAACGACCGAATTGCTTCGCAAATCGAGCGTTTTGTGTGGCGAGCCTAGGCACTCGAGTTTGACAATTGATTTGCAATAAATCAAGCGCTCGCTCACTTTGACGGATCGGTGGGCCATTTTTCGCTATATTGATGATGCCCGACGGCACCCGGGCGGATCCGAATCCGTAGGCTTACGGGGATTGTAACGGCACAGCAGTGTTGTTATGTTGTCGCCGTTTGTTTTGTGTATTGTTAAGGATAAGACTATGCCGCCCGTTGGTGATTTGTCAGCTAGCGCCTGCCTCCGTCACAGCAGAGCGGATCCGTGTTGAAAAACTGCTGCCAGGTCCCGCGAAGTTGTCGAGGGTTTATGTTAACCCCTGATCAATCTAGCCTACGAACGGAAATTTCAACCGCACAATCGATTTACTATGTCCAGGAGGATTTTGCACGAATAATCGCTCTCCTGCGTTAGTTTTAATTTTGAAATGATATTATTATTTTAAAAAAACACGTTTTTGTTACGTCTAATACTCTACAAATAGTCTTTCGGTTAGACCAACTCCATCATGCGAAACAAATCTACTGATATAGATGAAGTAGCAATTTTGTTTTTCATTGCCTTTTAGTTTATGCATGAATATAATAACGCTGATTTGAAAAAGTTAAATGTTATACATTTGTTACACATTGCACTTTAAAATTTTATATAAGCTAGCTCCCTGGATTGTATCTTCAGTCAACACCATACTTTCACTCTCGGAAATTCAGTGTCTCTTTTCAGTTAGACTGAACGACAAGGTTTACTCGTCGTCGACACATACTTGTCACTTGTGGCTGAATGTCCACCGTAAGCCCAAGAGTCTGGTCATTTTTCATAGTTATAGCCGACAGAAAATAAAAAAAAATGATTGATTGTCTCCCAGTCCATCGGCACGAGTTTTTCGCATTGCCTACACCCTAAACGCCACAATCATTCATCTGGGAGTTTTCATACTTGCTAATTAATACCACAATCAGCACCACCCACTTTCAAAGCCGTCTGCTTCTCCGCTCTTTACAGATCCGGATGTTACGTATGCGTTCGCGTATGTTCATAACAGCAGTTCATATCACGGCCCATATGTTGCTGCTTGAGAAAAGCATCTAATTTAATTTGAATTCCGCCTCATCACAAAAAGCAAACACAC
>JXWZ01002090.1:0-15617 GCA_000956215.1 Anopheles farauti No. 4 | reverse complement strand
GGGGGGCGCGCTTCCATCCGCCAGCGGTTGTCATACGTTGCGAAGAACGACGATTGGAAGAAACACGAACAGCCATATCTTACTTTCCTTTAGTCAGATTGCTTGGTACGCGAGGTGCGAATTACCTGGCAACTTGGCTGACACAGTAAAAGCGGGCTGTCGGGAAGCAACGTAGAGCAAAACAACAACAAAAATCAACATAAGTAATATTCTTCAATTGACTGGAAACAGTTCGATCTCTTTCTCTCGTACCCTCGTGCGGACACCGAACGGAAACGAGTGTGAAAGTCTTCTAGACAAACATCGGTGCTCGATCGATAATCGTGAGCTAATCAGTTCATGATTCACGACAACATTAGAACGAGACGAAACGCGAAGACAATCACGTACACAACCCACCACCACTCGGTAACCCACTTTCATCGAACAGCGGCCGTTCAATTGAACCCCGAGCGAATCACGATCCCGGTTCCTTCTTGGTGCCCTTGAAAAACGGTCTAATGCTAGATATTAAAATCTAGCACGGTGTAAGGGAAATTAGTGCACAATGTGCGCTGCCATGGTGCGTGGAAATTGAAAACGAACGAAGAAGCGATGTTGTGAGCGAGTAGTTAATAAATTTGAACCGGAAAATAGGAATCGTGATGTTACAGACTGTAGTGTGAAATAATGTCACACTTTTTGCAATGCAGAAATCTAATAATTTCACCCCAAGTTTTGATCATGTTTCTACGAATCAATACTTATTTCGTTTCTCCCAAATATTTTTCGTATCAAGCTTCATAGAACGGCGCATGGTGGTCGTTTCAACTGGATTTTTATTAAGCTCACAGCAAACAAACCAAATCAGGTCCACCGTGTGCGTGTGTGTGTGTGTTAAACCTGTGTCGGTCTTGAGCGGCGTCCATACGGAGAAAGACCCGACTTTGACTTTGACCGAGTGAACGAAAGAAAGTGCGATTGAGCCGCGAAGCACAGAGAAGGCACCTCCCTACCCGGAGTGGGTTTTTACCTGGGTCGGTTTTCTTCTAGCGCCTTTCGCCGCCAACCAAATCAAACCCTCATCGTCATCACCGTCACGTCAGGCAAATGAGGCTCGACCGTGCGCATTGATGGCGCCACATAATAAATCGTTTCGGTCGCATGAAATATTCATTACCCTTTGCCCATGGGCTCTCGCGAATGGGTGGTGGATGGGTGGAAAACGGATCGCACGTGTACAGGAGAAATGCCGGCCGCAGCGTCGCAAGAAAGTGCATCATAAACGGGCGGGAATCGGTGAGATGCACTTTGCGTGTGCGTTGTCCCATCGATCTAATTGGTTCGCGATTCGCGAAGAGTAGGCCGCACGGTACGCTATGCCAATGATTGTAATTACGCAACTAATATTTTTAATCACTGAAAAATGGTGCACCACTAGAGCAGAGCATTTAAAGCCAGGCTTAGCGGCACGAATAGCTGACCGGTCGGTCGGGACGGGAACAAACTGGAACGGAAGAAAATAGTCGGTGCGGTGCTCCTGAAATGAGGTCGCCGGTGCACCTTCATTCTTGGGCAAACAAGTTTTGGCCCCAGGGACGGGACCGAACGGTTAGGTTCGAGATGTTTATTTTCGCTGTATCGGAAGGTTATTGGAAAGGTTTGGATAAGGAATGGTTTGGATAAAAGAAATGTTTTTTGTAAGGCCATCAATAAAATGATGTGTTTTATGGCTGCTTTCGTTTGTTGAACCATTTTTTTACCCACTAAAGACTTTAAGTACGCCTTGTTATCATGTAAGAGAGAATATTTCATATGAAAGGAAGAATCAGTTGGTTTAACGTACTAAATGTTTGTCTAAAATCTAAAATTTTATATAACGAAGATTCCAATTCACACCTGGGGTCGTCCTAAAAGTAGAGAGAGAGAGAGAAAATGAAAAAAATGAATATTAACAAATAAGTACTTTCTTTCATAAATTCATCTCAATTTTACTGCAAATCAGTTTTGGAAACACATTTATTTTCTGTTTTGTTTGCAATAATAGCATATTCATTCCTTACGGACAAAATATCATCGGTACGTCCTTTTATTCAATGCTTGCTTTGGTTGGTTGGTTGCTTTGTTGTTATTTTGACTAAACTGCAAGGATGCGAAAGGACCGCACAGGGCTGTGGGGAAGTGGAAGAAAGGGAAGCGAAACAGGGAAACAGTTGGCTTCAGTTGGCTAGCAAACACCGGACAAGTGGCTTGTGCGTTGTTACATTGTGCATGTGAACCGCTGTTTCCGTTGATTTTGTGGCATTTTTTATCTTCCAACAGATTGCAGTGTTTAGGCTTCCGGTAAAAATGTATGTAAAATTCATTTAAACTATTCTTAAAAACGAGCACAGCGGTGGAAGAAACGGATCCTATGGCCTGGTTTGATTTTGGGTAGAACACTTCAAAGTTACAGTGGGTTTGGAAAGAAGTTGGAAATGATTGTTTTGCTGGAACGTAAAAAATGTATGAATAAAAAAACCTAGCAAGCAAGCTATTAAGCTAAACAAGATAAGTAGTATTGTTTTTCTGAAACACAACAAAATTGAAGAACATTCCTATCTCGCAAGTCCTTTCGTTCGTGTTTCTCTTGTTGCCCATTTTCACGATAAGATAACTTCTGGCACTCAGTTATCGAGCAGAGCCTAATTGCTTTGGTGCAGTGTTGTTGTCGTGACTTCGTATCTTTTCTTTCCGCAACAGGTACGGAATTCAGTTGAGCTGATACGAACGGAAGCAACAAACCGAAGATGGAATGCGTGCATTTTTACCGGAAGCGTTCGATAATGCAGGGACGTAATGTTAGAGAAAGATGAGGGAATGGGGGAGGGAAAGATGAGCGGGATTGGAAGGATTCGTTCGATGATGCCGGTTGCCGGTATGGTATACGCGTGTGTTACATGTAAATAGATACGTTACGAGTAAGTAAGTTGATCGTCTTGAAATTAAAGCATTTCTTTGATAGGATGATGACTCTTCTCCCTCAGCGGTGGTTCGTAAAATAGCGTATAGAGGGCGCGCGAGCACATACGCGCATCCTGTGCAGACTAGATGTCTCTAAAGCAGGTAACGTTACAGGTAAGAATAAACATCTAAAATAAGCTTACCGCCTTCCTCCCCGCCCCTTAGGTGTGAAGATATACAACGGTCGGGAAGGGAACGAAAGCGGTAAGCGAAAACGCAAAATCAGTGAAGCAGCAAGTAGGCGTAGTAGAAGTAGAAAGAACTCCTAGCCACGATACAGCAGCAGCAGTAGCGGCAGCAGAAGTGTATAGGGGGCTATAGGGAGCTGCTGCTGATAGTTTTCTCTACGGTTACAAGGGGTTCGGTTATCACATGAAGCCATCAAAAAACGAGTATATTCATTCTATGCTGGATGGTAGGGTTAGGTTTTCTCTTGCTCTCTCTCTCTCTCTCTCTCTCTCTCTCTCTCTCTCTCTCTCTCTCTCTCTCTCTCTCTCTCTCTCTCTCTCTCTCTTTCTCGCTCTTCTTTGTACCGTACGCTTGTTCAATAACACTATGGACACCGTTCCGTGTTTGGGGAATACATAGGTGCACCGGATTGCGTCCGGCGTGTGTGGGCGGTCTCGGTTAGCAAATGCAATGCTTCTATCCCCTTCTGCTTCGGCTCGATAAATGCGATTAGATATGAGTGTTAACGCCATGCAAGCGAACGGGTGGGGATTAATACAGCAAAACCCCTTTCGCTTGTGAAGAACGGTTGCTGCTGCTTCCTATGCATTTTCTAGGCGGCTGAATTGGGTAGAGCTTGATTATGCGTGTAATGGTTTGTCTCTTGATGCGGTTAATAGAGCTACGGTCCGTCGTGTCCTACTACATCGTTCTGCCCGTCGCCATCCTCATTTTGCTCTAAATACAGCTCTAGTATTTAGTATAAATATGCACTTTTTATACTGTTTTGCTTCTTCTTGATACTACAACGACACGGCCCATCAATAGGAATAAATATCCTTTTTAATATTTCCGCTCCCATTACTGCTCTAACCTTCACCACCGGAACGAAGGATTGCTTCTCGCGCTCTGTACGGGCTACGGAAAAAGGCATGGTTACTGTGATTAGTGTTTAGTGTTTATGAATTTGCTGCTGCAGTTTCAGTCCACCACACCCAGGCTGAGATTTGAATGTATGTTACAAACAGATTTTACAAACACTCGTTTTTCTTATCGCTTTCAGTGCGGTCCGGTTGCCTTACAGTGCTGCTAGCGTTATTACCGAGGAAGGAACTTAGCTCGATTGTTGATGGTTTTGCTCTAACTATGGCGTATGGCTTAGTTTTTGGAATAGTTTGATTTACACAGCCCACCGGGAAATACTTTTTAAATTGGAATCAAGGCATTTATAATGGGCTAATAATGCGCGATAGCTCAGGATTCAATCTGGCTGTCGAAATTCGGCATTCGTTTGGCGAATGTTACATTTTGATTTATAAAATATATTGGTGTAATGGTGATTGCATACTTTTTGGCGCAATTTACTTGACTAGCCTTCAAAACGAAAGGCCCATCTAAGGATCGATGGCAAATGAACTAGAAATATCATTCGGTACTCATATTTTACGTAATAAAAACTAAAATAACAATGTTTTATAACGTAACATGATTAAAGCAACTAAGGGGTTGTTACACATTATTATGAAAATATTTCCATCTCATGTAACTAATTTTACTGATAACTAAAATTTTGATTCCTCTTGTTTCGGTGTACGATATTTGAAACGATGAGTATTTTAAAAATAATAATCTAAAACCCGAAATTTTACTCTATCGCGAATTTCATCCTAACGTAATATGTAAAACATGCAAGAGATGGTTTATTTCAACAATTGTCTGTCCTTCCTGGTTTATGATTGATAAAAAGCTATTTATAAAATTGGCAAATAAAAGGTATTCTTGGTATTCTTTATGAAAAATAAAGTACAATTGGCAGAAAAGTATACAATTTGCAGTACCAAAAACCCAAATCTATGTTCTGCTCACGTTTAATTTATAAATCCCAATAAAGCCTGCCGGTCGGACTGTGTGCATAAGGCTATTTTACATTCTTTTGTATGCTGCATAATGTTTCCTTTTTTTTTAAACACTATCCGTTTCAGCAGCGGGTTCGCTTAACTAACGGAAAATTTGAAGCGTTTATAAAAATATACCCTGGCGTGTTACGAACCTAAACACTCGTTACCGCGTAATACGCAAAGTTCCAATGTTGTGCTAGCGACTCCGGCTTCATGAATACTAGCGGAAAAAAAACTCACCGAAAATATCTTATCATTCACAAGCTCGCATCCCGAAGCGCACCTGACTACTATGGACGAGATTTCTCTACTACAGCGAAATTTGGCCATTAATTCTAAACATAAATGAGCACTTTGATTTCCATTCCACCCAGATCGCACTTGTTTTGTTTGTTGTCTTTCTTTTCTTTTAACTAAATTTATCGCTTAAGCCCTAGCAGGTGTGCGTGTGGGTTTTGTTGTTGCTTGTTTGTGTTTGTGTTTGTGTGTGTGTTGTATGTCTTTTCTACTAGTTACAAGATACCTAGCGACTACGCAATCAACAATTGTAAGCAACGTTTCGGTATATGTATCCATTAGCTATCTCCGAAAGCTCTGTTTCTCCTTCCCCTGCGGGATGGCCTCTTTGTGCGAGCATTTTTTTTTTTTCATGGGCTAGTTTCATTTCGTCCAACGGGAATCACATACTAAACTCCCAAAACAAAGCGTTAATAACCAGTTGGAAAGACATTTTGTTGAGTGGATTGCACACATCATGGGGGAGAACCATGAAAAGTACAATCCAAACGATATAAACTCTTTCATACCTTATTATTAACGATTTCTTTCGACCAGCCCTTACACAGCTGCCGATTTGCTAGCAGTGAGCGTGTGTTTTTTTTACAGGTTCGTTTCCGTCCGATGGGGATTTATCGGGTACTTGTAACTATTGCCGTACGCTGGATTTCCCGTAGTGGATGCCTGCCCACCCGTTACTCCACCGTGATGATGATGATGGTACGTTGGAACTGTCTGCTGTGCCACCGCCATTCCCGGGAAGAGTCCTTTGCAAGGATCTCGAACGGGTCGATCCTCTGTGCGCGCACCATCTCCGCCACCTTTCACGCTGGACGCACTCGACGAGATCAGGGACTGACGACGTGTATGCATGGTGGACCATTCGTTCTGCTTCAGCAGGAACTGCTTCACGTTGTACTCCATCTGCGCCAAATCCACGCTGCTACTATCGTCCTCCTGATCGATCGGGTCGATATCGTTCACAGAAAGTCGGTTCACTTCTTCCATGAGGCACTCGGTAAGCGTACTGTCCGTGCGGTGCATGCTGCTTCCCTTCCGGATCGCACCCAGTGTGCTGCCACCAGTTGTGACGGTGGAATTACTGTTGTAATCCACGCCGGATGCACTGGTGCTGATGTTAAGACTATTGTTGAGGTTATTATTGTAGCCGTGCATAACGCTCGCCACACCTGACGGCTTGGAGGACGTGTTCGTACTGCCATGTTGAGCAAAAGAAGCGGTTCCGTAACCGATCGAATTATTCAGTCCGCTGTTGTGGTTGTTGTTGAGCAGATTGCTACCGACGACCGATGATCCGTAAGAATGTCGACCCACTTTCATATCACTAAGCACCGTGGGCGCTTTGCTTTCACAGCCACCCACACCGACACCGACCTTGCTGCTGGAGTGGTGGAGGACGGACGATCTGGTGGAAGCCTTCGGAAGATGGGCACCGTGTCCAGCACCGACGCCAGCGGTGGCATTATTGTTTAAGCTATCGGACGTCATTGTATGGCCGCCCGTCGGTTCATTGTCCGATTCGGTATTACTGAGAGGCTCGGCGTTTCCTAACTTCGAGTTGTTCTGCACCCACTCGGCCACCCGAGACAACTGCTGACGTCGCAGTATCGCACTCTCCTGGATATCGATCTCGCTCGAGATCGAGCTGGATTGGGTGCACGATTTCTTCGACGTCACATCGATACCCTCGAGCTTATTAACGTTTATGTCGAGCCGTGGTTTCGGCAGTGCAGCCGAACCGAGCTTAGTGTTTATCAACAGATTGCTTACCTCCTCTCCGATCGTGCACAATCGGTCGGAGGAGTGTGGTGACGTAGTGGTACTCATATTGCACACCTGCTTCCCGACGTTCGCATTTGCTACTCCATCATCACAACCACCGCCACCCTCATCCACTCGATTGATTGTACCACTGATGAAGTTACTATGACCATCAGCGCCACCGTCTCCCGTCCCACCAGCCGCACCAGCCTGTTGGGCTGATTTGGACGGGGTAACCAATGATTTGCTACCGAACCCGGCCGGAGGAATCGAATCCCCGGAAGACGTTGCCGTTGGCAGGTTGGTGGTCTTGATGGCTCCGTTCAATCCGATCGATGGATCATCGTCCAACAATAGCTCCTCATCGAGAAACTTGGCACGGCGCGTGTACATGACCGGCGTCGGTGGCTTCAGGTCGAGATTCTCCAAACTATCGTCCACAAGGTTGTCCAGCAGGATGTTGCTCGAGCCGTTCTGAATGCGGAGCGCACAAATCCGCGGACCAGACATCTTTGGATTTTCAGCCTTAAATGGAAGCGAAAACGAAACGATTAATTATATTTACTGTAAAGTGAGCGAATTAAAAAACACTATAGTAATCATTTCTTCTTCATTAAAAAATAGCTTGCTTTGTTTGGTTTTGGATTGAACGAGAAAATAAAAACTTTCGTTAAACTTGACGTGATACACGGATTGCATACATGCGGGCGCACACCTGTGAGCGGCATTCTGGGAGAAGCACATTCCGTTCAATGCCATGGTTAACCTTGCAACAATTGAAACAGTTGCGCCATTGTGAATATTGTTTTAGGTAAAAGAAAGAAATTTTACGTCAAAAAAGTATCACCTTGATTGTTTTGATCAGATTGCGATTAAAGATCTCAAACATCTTCGCACCATCCTTCTCCGGGTCCTTGCTGCTTGTCCGGCTCCACAAGCTGTTGGTGCTGCCGACCGTATGATACAGCCCGCTGCCCACGCTGCCACTAGCCGACGTACCATACTTGCCCGACTGTCCCAAGGCACCGTTCCCACCGGTGGACGAGATCGGCGTGGCGTGGCTCATCTGATCCGTATCCTTGATGATGTACGATGGTGAATCGTGGGAAAACTTGGGCTGTGACGAGGCCTGCACTTCCGAGCGATTCACAGCCGCAGCCGTTGTCATCTGTACCGCACCACCACACACGGGAGGTTTATTGTGCTTGAACGAACCGTCTCCAGACAGGACGGCTTTTTTCAGATGCTGCTGCGATGTGGCTAGTTTTGTTGGAAGTTTTCCATGCTGCTGTTGCTGTTGCTGTTGTTGTTGCTGTTGCTGGTGATGATGGAGATGCTGATCGGCCGAGCTGGACGATAACGAAACAGCACGATCCGCTGCCAACCGATGGTGACCCAGTATGGGGTTCACCATCAGGTCGTCCTTCTTGGAGGACACCAGCAGCGATAGTGGCTCCGACGCATCGACCTCAGCACCAGAGCCGGCATCACAGTGTGCTACCAGGGTGCTTCCATTTGTCCCGCTGGCTCCACCCCCCGTTGGCGACACTTTATCCGGCGTGGTGAGATAGTCCGACACGCTACTCTTCGTCTCGGAGATGACGCTATCACTCGATTTGATCAGCTTCATCATGTACGGGCTGTTGTTGTGGGACGGTGAGTTGAGGTTGCTGCTGCACCGAAGGCAGAGTGAGTTGTTCGTCTCACCCTTGATGAGCGTTTGCGTAGCGACACTGTAGTACTTCTGTTCGCTACCGAGCAGATCCGCCAACAGCAGCGAACCGGAGTCGTGGAGGCGCGTTTCCCCAGCCAGGGTGGGACCGGCGGGCCCGTGCGTACACACGCACGTATCACAGTGTTTGATCGGTGTGCCGAGCAGTGCATCGCTCGACTTCAGCTCATCCTCCAGGAACTTGGCCATCACGGACGGTGACACAACGTTTTGGCCGCTCGGAGGTTGTCCCATCGGACGGCTGTCACCGAGCAAACTGTCGTTGGAGATGGCCGTAGCGCTCCCACCAAGCGGCACTACTAGTGTGGCTTCCTGTGGCGTGATCTGCTCTCGGCTTGAGATTGGCTTGCCGTTCGTCGCCGGTCCATCCTGGTTTGAGCCGTCTGCAGTGGTTAACGTAATCGAATCATCGAATCGAACATGCAAACGAAGAGAGATGAAAGTTAATTAAAATCGACGTGAACCAGCCGCGGTGTGATGGGATTTTGTTAAACGCATAGCAGATGGGGTTAGTTTGGATGTTTGGTGACGTTTCTAAATTGAACAATCACACACTATAACGACTGACTACTTGCTATAAATGGTTTATGATTTTTTATTTGAATAGTTATTGTTAAACCCAACGAAAAAGGTACCATTTGTATAGAATGTAAATTGAAGAAAAACAAGAAATAGATTAGCGAAAAAGTATAAAGGAAAATTTTCTCTAAAAGCAACTGTATAAAATCACAGTCGTTGTAGTGTCACGTACACATGCCACTAAAACTCGAAGCAACGTTCAAAGTGTGTCGCTATTTCGCTCATCAATAACACCACTCATATATTACACATATTACGCCTAGATTAACGTCATGCAGTCATGTCGGCGAAATCGAAAGCGATGTACAGTAAAAGCGCACCAGAGGATGTACGAGATCAAACACTACACTCCGGACAATACGCCAGTTTTCGATACATTCTGTTACCACAAAAACAAAACCAACACAAAAAAAAACACACGCGCCCGGAAATAAAACTGCCGTTAGGAGTCGGATAGAGCCCAAAAACCGTTTAACCCACCCGGCTTCTAGCGAACCTTTGACCGCGAGCCTTCGTCCTTCGTGTGCATTCGGATGGAAACTAATGAAACGTTTTCATTCTGCGCACTCTTCCATTTTCGCTTCCTCGCACCGGTAACCAAAAACCAAACAAAAAAAACCGAACACACGCGAGGAAAGGATGGAAAAGTATTGATTTATCCGTGCCCCGAAACCAACCAACCAGTCAGGGAGCAGTTTTTCGCAACTGTTAGCGCCCCGCGTGTAATAGCGGCTATATATTGCATGCGATGCACGTTTCGGATGACGGTGGAAGGAAGGTGGATTTATGCTTCACCCGCAAACGAACCGAACCGAACCGAACCGAAAGCGAGCGGTTGATGGATCCGGCATTTAAAAGCACCGTTTGCGCGGAAGGGAGAGCGAGATTTGAGCGTTCAAAGTTAAGGAAATATATCCTTCTATAAATATACACACAAAAGCATTCGCGCATTCGATCCCATTCTATGTTGGGGCAGTGGCACGCGAATCCAAAAGCCACGGTAACGCCAGCAACAACATAAGGGGATAAAACCTCTTATAAATAAAACTCGTAGCAAGGTATGAGCAAAAAAAAAACCCACACACACACACACACACACACACAAAACAACGACAGACACGCGATTCCGGTCTAAAACGGTTCGAAACGCCGGAAACTCTCACTCCACGTTCGCGCTGGACACACCGGCACCGGAGAAGGTATCAACTTCTAATCGCGCGGACGGGCAAAATTCAACAGGAAGGAAAGTGAAACACACACACACACATACATCGGGTAGACAGGAACCGATAAATTGGTGCACACCGTACATTATCCTTCCTCGTGCGCGGAGGAAACCCCAGTCCCGGCTCCTTCACTTCGCTTGAAGAAGGCTCGCCCAGGCGTTTATGGTAATGCTGTGGAGCAGTTTCACTGGCGGCTAGCATAAATTAGACCGACCGCGTGGGAGTCCACCGTAAGGGCTGGCTGAAGAATTTTAGCAACACGATACGATACCGCCCGAAACCCTCGTGCTGGAATGCTTCGGGACCTTAAATAAATAATGTCAATTTAGTAGTACCATTTTCACCGCCATGCTTCACCGCGGACGAGTGAAGGACGACAAGACTAACCATGCGCTTCGGGTTCAGCACCGCTAGGGATATAAATCCGGAGTGATAGTTGATGACAATCTAGCTAATAATTTATCCTCCATCTGTATGAGGCAGAAACAGTGATGTGTTTATCAACACTTTTACATACAGTGCGAGTGAGTAAGTGGATCTTTGGAGAGAAAAAAAAACCGCTATTAAAATGCAGCATTTATCGATGCAAAAGTATGATGAAATCCAAATGGAAAGACTTGAAATGAATCAATCTTCGATGCTTTCCATACTTGAACACGATCACGATCATAGCACTTCACCTGAAAGCCTTTTTTCGTCACTTACTTATACGGTTTGCTCGTCCGTATATGTTTGTGAGTCTGAGTTTGTTTGTGGTTAAAGTTCTCAACCTCATCGTATCATGCGCACCACAACTAAGTGATTATGTTAAGCCCGTGCGGGGATTTTGCATAATCAACGCGAGATTACCTTTAAACTTTTCAGCACCAGATAAAACGCACCCAGTTCATGGTTCAGGTTGTGTTTGTCTTTGCGCAAACTTTTCACAACAACACACAACTACAGTTTGAGCCCGCACGGTTTCGAGGTTTCGTAGTTCGTGCAAACTTTGTGCAAACAGTGACCCCGGTCCCCGGGTCTCCGGTTCGCCCCCTCCCCCGGGGGAAGGAAATCTTTATTCCCGGTGCTCCTCGATGTTCACCGGCGATTCGATTAAAAGCGAATTATGATAATGAGTAAATGATATTTTTGGTCCAACCATTCGTTGTTTATCTTTCCTTTATAAGTATATGAAGCTCTACTCCACGGAAGAGCATCCCGTCCCATTTATAGCTCTTTCATCGCACCGCGTTTTGTGGGAAGCCATTAGTAGTAATCCACACGGTTGTTCTTTATTACCGCAATGCCGTCGCAACGCCGGTCATTAAGGAAATATTCTCGGTGTGTGTGTGTGTCTGTTGCCCACAGCCAGAGAACTGTTCGGATCCGGAAAATCAGTCCACCATGATTCGATGTGGGAAAAGGGGTTACGCGATTTGCATTTTTCATCTCGCCCCCCGAGGGAAACGTCTGTCTGGCGGACCGAGAGCGAATTGTATGATCTTTCCAGCATGATGATGTCGTTAGTACGGTAGCCAGATGTGAAATCTTTCACCATTATAAACACACCTTTGCTTTACGCTTTGGCGGTTTTGTAGGAACGCTGCATCCGATGCATCAAAATGTTTGATATGTGGTTTGATGAGTCGGCGATTTATGTATATTTTTATTAGACTATATTGGTAGTAGTAATCATATTCTATAAGTCATTACTAAATAAATTAAAAAGAAACTTAATCAGATCACACCTTTCTCGTTAGCATCAGGATGAGTTTGTTTGCGAATCCTTCAACTCATATCATCAATCATCATCTTTTCACTCATGCACCCTCATTGTTGGTAATTAGCGGCTGACTTAAAAGCCAAAAGGAACTTTACTCCACGGAAGAAAGGATTACGGGCGCAAAAAAAAACATCTACCTCCCACCGGTGCACGACAAACAAATCTTAATCTACGGAAGGTTACAGTTTGTGGGTGTGAGTGCGAGTGTAAGTTGTGTTAAAGCTAGTTCTTATGCCACACGCCAAGCATGCATCTGCCTTTACCACTAGAACTTAAAGTAATTATAGCTACGGAACTAAAAAAGGCAAATGAAGAAGGTGTACTTTGTGCATAATTTCCATCCTGCAGTGGCAAACTTCACGTGTTTTCTACCAAACATATAGCGTCTTCTTCCGCATATCTGCATGTGCTGCATCGGTGTTGCCGTTCGGCGGCGAAAAGTGTAAGAAGGAAGGGAAGCATCTACCATGCTGTGTGATGAAAATTACACCGGAAACTCAAACAAAAACTTGACTATACAGAACACACCTATTCTGCGAAGTGAATCTAGTGGAGGAGACACAGAAACACTAACAGTAGCTCGATGTGTACTGTAAATGAAACAAACGTCACCACTACTTGAAAGGAAAATAGACAATTACGATGTCGGAAAAGGGAGTAGAGAAATAGCGACGGTTTTAATGAGCGTGACGAACGGCTCCCGGTTCAATCGGTTCGGGGCTAATGAAAGCCAACCTTCATCACAATAAAGCAAGCTTCTTGCCGGTCCTAATGAAGATTGCCAATAAAATACACACGTACACACACACGAAAAAGCTGCCGATGCATTTTTCTAAAGGGACTAGATAAGTGGAAAGTTTTGCGCGAGAAGAGAAAAATGCCATCAGGCGATAATGGAAATTAATGTAGTTGAATGCTGCTGCATAAATAAGTGGCCCACTTGTATTATGCAAACAACCAGAGAAAAACAAAAACTACGCATAAAGCTAAAGAGGGTGGTAAAAAAAACAGTTTATAAAGAAATTTAATTCATTATCGTTTCTGGCGGGTTTCGCGGGGTAGCGAAAGAAAGGAAAGTTTGTGAAATTAAAAAAGAAACTATAGAATGCTTGGGAACTAATTTGAGCAAATTATATTTAAAGCAAACTTTGCTCCCAAGTAGCGCCCCAAGCGCACTTCTCGGTGGAGTAAGCAAATGTATCTAAGCAAGCCATGAAAAGAATGGCAACGTAAGCACACACATGCAGATGCAGAAGAAGCTACACATTCCCAATTTTGCGTTGGTTCTTTTGGTCGGTGCTGGTCGGTGCTGATCAGGAGAGGGAAACAACTATGCAACCGCTACACTTCTCGGTTACTAACACTTACCAAGCCCTCGCATCGAGTAGACCATGGCGGTCGGAGGGAAGGGACAGATGGGTGGTGGACTGTCGGAGGCGGGCAGCACGTGGTACGAATTGGTGGTAGCCATACCAACACCACTCGTGCTACCCTCCGAATCGGAGTGTGAGTTCGTGTCGAGCCGCATGTAGGTGGCCACCTTCGACTGAATTTCGATCGGAAGCTGGATCAAGAGAAAGAGAGAGAGAGAGATAAAGTTGAGAAGAACGCAATGAGTTGATAAATGTACGGATATTATGTTGGTGTAAGGTGCAGGCCACCTTTATGTTGGATTTTTGTTTTTGCTATTTCTTTCGAATTATTTTCTGAACATCCAGACACGAGAAGGGAAAACCATCCCATTCCGCTACTCCATCCAACTTACCGACGAAAGTTTTGGCGAGACGAAACTGTCCGGTTTACACTGCAGCAACTGAATCGCTACACTGATGTCGGTCTTGTAGCGTTCCTGCAACGAGAACGGCGAGAGAAAGATAAAAACGAGAAGGTTAGAGAGAACACGATGCTTGTGAAGCCGCCGCACAAACTCTGCCGGCAAGTGAGGTGGATCGTCAAACTACGCGGAAGCCACCCACCCGACCCTCGACGTTACTCGATCAACCGAAAGCAACCATTTCCGGGTGCACTTGGGCGAAGGAGCCATCTGTGCCGCCCGACCATAAGACCTATCAACGGCACCTAGCAGCAGCGGTGGAAATAACTTCTTCTTCTAGCCATGGAACGTAGTAGGCGTTGCGTTGATGGTTGGTAAAGTGAGAAAAGATTGATTCATTCCGCGCTCCGTTTTCCATCATTCGAGGACTTTATGCTTGCGTCTCGCTGATGGCGAGGCCTTTGGCCTTTTTCTTTTCCAAAGCAACCTACCGCCGGGGGCAGCAGGGGTTTCCATTATCTCTAATTTATTTTTTCATCCTCTCAATCCGCGCATTCTGCATAACTACAGGGTGTTTCGGAAATCGCCGATCGATCGTGATGGTGACGTTAGTGGCAGCGTTGAAGTTTTGACATTTGAAAACATGAAGAGAATTAATGCACGGTGTGGAGGGCGAGAAATGTTTTCGCTTGAATTATTTTCAATCAGATGGGGTGGCACCATTTGGTGTTTGTCAATAGCTTGAGAAAGCGAATATTGATCCTTTTCTCCGTTCCATGCGTCCAAATTATGACGTTGAATTAAATTTTGGTATTTTACGTCTTTTTAAAAACTGCTTAACGAAGAAGAAAATTGTTGGGACGATAAGTTGATAAAGATAACAAGTTCTTAAGCCTTATAGCAAGGGAATGTGAATCAGTGAATAAGCTACTTAAGAAGAAGTTTTATTATTTTTTTAACGAAATTTGTGTTCTACTTAAGGATTTGTTCCATATTTAGAACTGAAGGTTGTTGTCGAAAGCACTACAAATGTTCTAAATAAATGTTGACCAATTTAAAGTATTTTTTCCTTTCATCAAGTGATTCACCCTGTGCCAAACTCAATTCTCTGCGCAATAAAACGACTTCCCTTCGTAACACTGCGTTGTTATGTTTTTTTTTCCAAAAAGCTTACACTTCTCGTACATGATATATTTGTGTTCGTATTTTTAATTCCACCCTGCTGCCCTACATTGCAGAAGTGAGTCAAGCATCGTGCGTTCCCTGGTTCGTATTGAGAACAATCCACAGAAAGTCCACCAGGGTCCGGGGAGTGTTGGAAAAGAAGCGAATGTCTCTCATATGCACACGACCAATCCACACCGCGTAACGCCCCAAAGCACGCGCGGCTTCCAGCATACGCAATCATTGAGCAGTGTTTGCATTTTCTTTTCCCCCC
>JXWZ01002086.1:0-17882 GCA_000956215.1 Anopheles farauti No. 4 | reverse complement strand
TATGAAACCGATAACACGGTAAACTTTATCGCGTAGATCTTTTATATTTTTATCGCACAAAACGTAATTTGCTTAAAAATATAAAGATAATTGCAATGAGTGACACATGTCATAAAATTTACATAACGGTGTAACATCCACAAATTGTTGTATTTAAAAGCTACTCATAAAAATTCTTCACCAACTTGCTATTAGCTTAACGTATTTTCATTTTAGCGATTTATTGTGCAATTCAGGTGTAAAAAATCGTATTAAACTCGTCATAAAGCCCAGAACCTTTACCAATTATATGCGCGTGATAATTTTTACGAAGATTACCACATTGTTCGTACACACATTTGCTGCTGAAATGATCCGTTGTGTTGATTACCTCCTTTATTTTTCCTATCGACCGATCCGGTTACATACACCCCAACCGGTGATACATCTCGTGTACGTGCTGAACCAACTGCAACGATTGCCCTTTCGCACAAAGTGCCGTTCAGCGACAAATTCATAGATCTTAACGCAAGCAAACAGAGAAATCACACTCAATACTCGAACTCTCCGCCTAATGCACCCGGCGCAACTGAGTATGCAGCTCATGCGGCAATTTGCAGTAAACGGATGGGTTTCTCCACGATCGTTCGTTGCCGCGCAGTTATCATCGCTTGTCGGGCTGCTGGACGCATGATTCCTACCGTTGCATAGGCACGGAAAATGAATATTCATCCCCATGACACCAGCAATAAAATGGATGACAAAAAAACGGAGTGTTGAAATAGAGGCAACACAACGCGCCAAGTGCCCGCCATCATCCGTTGGTGGCATGATCAATGGAAAATGCACGATGCATCGCTGCACGCTGCAGTGGATGCAAGTGTTCCTCAGAGTGGCGGACGCAAGCGGTGGGCGCTGGTGCACTGGTGGTGGTCGCAGACACTTGATGATGAAAATGACCATCTTCCCCTGCGTAAGCCACTCGACCAGCGAACGATGGCGAGTATTAATTGATAGAAACGTGCTATTGACTCGCGATCGGCAATTAATCAGTATGTTATGGGTGCAATTCATCTTACACGGCAAACATGTGATCACTTCGTGAAGTGTACCTTACGTGGCTGTAAGTGGTAGTAGTTGAGCTGTAAGTGGTAGAGCTCTCATAACAAGCGGAAAATGGCACTGCACAAATAGTGAGTAAGGAATGAACGTAAATGTTAGTGAAGAGACACTGGCTTTTATCTTAAAAATTATTAAGTTGAAAGTCAAAAGTCGATATTTCGAATATGTTGGTATATAGAAAAAACTTTTCAAGATGGCTTCAAATTTAAATTCGAATTTTGCATTTCGAATTTCAAGCAAAACATGAGCTCTAAGTCGGTTTCTAGCACAACGTGCCACATCCGTTAAGCCAATACGCAATTAAACGAGTCAATCGAAAACACTAATTTCACAACGCCTCAAGGCAGACGCACACGCCTTGACCGTACGCGTATCCAGCAGTCTTTCTCCACCAGTGCGTCGTATTTATCGCTGCATTAATAGTTAATTAAAATTGTAAACATCATGAATGATTGTAACCATAAATATTGATGCTGCTGCTATACGCGTACACTTTCGCACGGCGCAATTTTCCACTCGCGGAAATGAAATCCATTCGCGCGGCACTCCACTCCACTCGGGACTGAGAGAAAGCAATAAATAAAGCCGCAGCACACAAGCTTGCACACTTGCTGCGATGGTGCTGCTGCGCTCTATAAAACATGCAATCTTTTGATTGCAAAATTATGACCCAACGAATGGTTTGAGAAATTACGGATTCCCGTTCCCGATCAGCTACCACGATCAGCCCGTCCGTCAATCGGTCGTGCATGAACGTGGGCTGGAGGGAAATTTCACGCCGGGTACTGCCCGTGCCCGGTGGCGAACTGCGAACTGGCCGGCAGACGACGAAATACCGATGTCGGTATTTACTGGTGTGCGACTTACCTGGCGTACTTGTTTGAACTGCTCCTCGAAGCTCCAGCCGTTGTTTTGCTGCGACGAGTTCGACGTTTCGCTTGAGGTTGACGAATTGGAACCGGGATTGCCTGCGGTGATTAAAAATTGGAAAGCAAAATGCGATTTCAATACCGTGCCGTGACCGTGGCGTAATTTGTTTTCGCTGCCGCTTTGTGCGCCAAAGTGAGACGTTGTTCATTGCAGAAGGAAGCGTATTAAATGACTGACTACAATGTGCATTTTTTTCTTAAATGTGTATGTTTTATGAAGATTTTATTACATTTCCACATTGTATCTACTTTTTTGTAAAAGTCTCCTTACTATTACACACAATGTCTCACGGTAATGATATTTTGAATTTGATACATTTAAGTTTTTGTGGAAAAAATTAACCTCTGAAAATAAATTTTTGTGCTAGTACCAAATTTTCATAGCACGAGACGAACAAAGTCCAAAATTATATATATTCTCTTTTTTTTTTAATTAAATCTTAAAATTGGGTAATTTGTCTCCAACGATCAACAAAACAAACGATGTAAACCTTAAACTATGATTTATCTTACCATCCTTGCTGATCGGTGCATTCGGTAGGGTGAAGGAAAAGTTGCCCCCATTCTGGTTGCCACCCGTCTGCCCTCCTCCTCCTCCGGCTGCACCTCCATTACCACTGTTGATAGAACCACCGCTTGATCCACCGCCACTACCGGCACCACCATTTCCACCACGAGATTCCTCACGTGCCGCGGAACCTCCAAACATGCTCATACCGTTGCCAGTTCCATTGGCGGCATTGGCACTGGCTAGTGCGGCCCCGAACGGAGACGAAGCCGCGTGCAGGGCGGCAAAGTCGGCCGCCATTTGTTCGCCCATCAGCGCACCCACCTTCATGTCGCGCACCTGCATCTTAAGCTTCTCGAGCACATCGCCATGGTGGCCCGCTGCCAGCCCGGACGCCAGCCCCGACAGTCCCGGCACGTTCATGTTGAGCGCCGTCAGATTCCCGAGCACTCCCAGTGGATGGTTTGCACCGAACTGGGCGGCAGCTGCCGCCGCTGCAGCCGCTGCTGCTGCTGCTGCCGTCGCCTGGCTGCGGTGTCGTGTGGAAATTAATACGATCTTAATTAGAACCAGTAACACCGAACAAAGCGAACGGCGTCGCACCGGCGCTTACCTTAGCTCCGAGTGATGATCTGGACTTCTGCCAAACTCCATACCGGATGTCATCTTCGCGTCCGGGGACGGGCGATTCACATTAACGCCCTCGTCACTCGACTCACCGTCGTCCCGGCCCGGATCCGTCTCGTGATCGGAGTGTTCGTCGGCGGTGTTGGACTGATTGTTTGGGCGAAAGCAAAGGGAAAGAAAATGGAGACCGGTTCAGTCGAAAGCAGGCACGTATGTTTGGGGAATTGGAGAAGACATGCTTTAAGATATCCCACCCAGAGCAAACGGCGATACTGTTTGATCGCCGATGGAAAGTGCAAACATACTTTACTTCTAGAGATAAAATTAACACATTGTAACATATTAAACAATGTATATGGGCTATATAGAAATTGCACAACCTAATGTTAAATATCATAACTAAAATATAACTACATTTAGTAGCACATACTTTATGTCCATTTATTGTAGATATAAAGTCATGAATGCAGAACCCAAAACAATGATAATTTTTGCCTCAATTTATAGTCATACCAATGAGAAAATAAAACCCCACAACACATCTCCGCATCGTTGAATCGTTCGAAATGTGAAAAAAGAACGTGCGATCCACGGGTATGGGTCCGGGCGAGTCGTGTGCCGATGCACCCTGAATAATCCGACAGCGTTTCTGAGGACGCTGACACAACAACTGTCGCGGCAAGATTAACCGACACGTCCATATATTTAACACTCGTTTTGATACATTGTCGCTGGTACTGGTCGCGATCCTCGCTCTGGTTAGCATCGACGATGATGGCCCCCGAGCTCGGAACGTGCTGTACAAGAAAACGGTTCATCATTCTGGGAAGGAACTTCCATTCGAAAGCGTACGATGACGTTACCGTCTGCGTTACGAGATTTGCTACCGAGATTAGCCCTCACTCGTACGCTGCACCTAGCCAATCAACAATCCATGATCCTCCGTCTGATCGTGGCAGCTCCTACGCTAGCCCTAGGTAGCTCTATTGGACGGAAACCGATGGCGAAGGCGTGGAGCGATGAAAATAAAATACAACACACCCGGTAGCACTTTTATAGCCACTTTTATAAGCCAGTGGATTTCGGTTGATATTAAACTGTCAAATTAATGAAATTGATGTAATATTTACACTCCCACTCCACACTGCTCCCGATCTCGTTGAGGTTGAAAGTGGGAGATAAAATTAACACACAGGGGGAAAAAAAAACTTCCTAGTATACTGACTTAGGTGTGAGCCGAAAGCCATCATCGGTGTGTTCGGCGCAAGGAACGTGTGTGAAAAGTGGGAGCGGATTCGTTTAACACTTAGCATACGGTTTCGGGCCGAAACACAGGTTACAGGGGCAATAAATACATACATCGGGATCGACGGCGCTAGGCGATTGTCACCGTGCGAGAAAACATTCAGCGGCATCAGTTGGGAATTTTATTACCACACCTCACTCCACCCATTTGGGGGTGGGCCCGGTGCTGTCACAAACCTGGGTGGCCAAGGTGCAGAGGTGAATAAATAAAATCTTCATATTAATTTGCACGAAAAAAAAAGTGTTTGTGTTGATAGAGCGGTATGCAGGGCGCGAGATGTTTTGGTGGTTTTTTGCTTGTCGGACCGTTGGTGCTTCCGGAGGAGGTGGAGGAATAGGAGGAATCTAATTGTATAATTTATTAGTGGCTTAAAATGCCGCGACGACAGCAGTTGTGAGTGATCGGACAAGATGCTTTGATCAATTTGATTCTTTCATCAAAAGAAACAGTCGGTTTATTGCGTGCTAGTGGGAGCTGTTTCATCAGTAATGTTACAAAACAGCTCTTGGATGTGAGAAAGATTTCATTATCAGTCATTTAATTTTCCGTTTTAGTAATCGCCATTGCGTGTTTAATTTATGCTTAAACACATTTCTAACGTATCATTGTATTTTTGTAAATCATGACAAAATGTTTAAAGAAAATTTATACCAAACAATTGTAAAATGTGTATTCTGAAACATTTTTACAGTTTTTTCAGTTCATTGATAATGAAAAACTGTTTACTCTTACTTTGATCGGTTTTAATTAAGTAAGATATCACAACACTGAATCAAAATCACAACGATACAATTCGACCGTTCTTATTATCTTCATGTACTTTTTTAACTAAACAAATGATATCCGTATTACGTCATGGTTAAGAATAAATAAGTGATGGTTTTAAACACTTCCTAGATGTTGATTGTTCTATTTATTCCTCTTCTAAGAGACACGATCCGTATCAGTCAATTTTTCATCGGTATGGAGCAATATGTACCGCGATTCTCTCAAATGACACTTGTCGCTTATTTTTTATCATATTTCAAATGTTTCTGCAAGAAAAAATAAGTGAGAACTACGTTCAACGAAACAAGCCAATGACTTAATTAAAACTAAACTTACTTATAATTTTACAGAAATATGTTCAAAAACCATCGTCACTACAAACCAACCATCATTTTTTTATGATTTTATATTTAACAACAACGGCGCTGAATGAATCAGTTAAATACATGCGAAACATGTACGCAATAAACTCCACCTATTTAACGCGATGATTAGTAACTCAAATATAGTCCATTTCACACCAATTCATTAAATCTCGGCTCAGCAAATAGACAACCCATCAACGTCCGGTGACGACGGCGCTTAATTTCAAACCCCATCCAACAGCACATACCGGACATGGGTGCGCCCACCATCGAACTGGAAAGATCAAACTACAACAGTTTCTTTCAATTGCGGAGCGTTTTTTTTTAACCGGCTTTGTTCGATATCTTGTCACACCTTATCGGGGCTGACTCATCTCCACCATCGGCTCTGAATGGCGGAAGCGGTGTTAAAAGAAAATACAATGTATTTATTGATTCAACAGACGTTTTTAGATTCACGTAACGACAATGAACTAAAACTGATCTTCGATTGCCGAGATCTCCAAGCAGTTCTCGCCGTTGTTTTTTGACGCATTTTTGGAGCGTGAATCTCCAAGAACCGCTCTAACCACCGTTGGACGGAAGTGAAGTAATAAAAATTTACTTGCGTCGATGGACGCCACACATTGGACGTTATTGATCGGGAAATCAGGTACGAGGCATGGTAAAACCGACAAATAAAGGGCGAAAAATAATGAAACTAAAATCTGTTCCAAACAACCCCCCTGTCTCCACTCCTCTCCATTACCTTTCAACGATCCATTTGAAACGTTACGGCAAACACTCGATCGGCGGTGCCATGGATTGGTATAAACCGATACGGGGACACTATTCCAGAAGGAACGGGGCGTACATGAAATTTCCATAGTATTACAATATGAAAAGACATCGATCTTCGATCTCAAAGAGACCTTAAAAATGTCAGTTTTCGTGAGGCGCTCGGAGACTTCCTCGACTCATCGGATTTTACGTCTTTTTTCCGGCCTTTATTGTTATGAAATTCTTTTCTTAAGCAAATAAGCGCCCCGGTCAAGCGGGAGGATGAGAGGTAACATAATTTGCTTTGATTTTTCTCCCACTTCATCGGAGGATATGTCTTGGCGCGCTCTCTCTCTCTCTCTCTCTCTCTCTTTCTCATCCCTCCCCCCAATCATTCTTTTTCTGTCTCATTCATATACTTTTGCCTCAACCGTTTAACACTTCTCCCCGGTCCGGTTCTTTTTTACGTTCGTGCCGCTTCCTGCCACTTCCTTCGCGAGGTTATCTTAGGATGCGACCAACGAGAAAACAAAACGAAGCAACCAAACAAGCCTTTCGACGTCTTCTTCTTCGCGTCGACATCAACCCACGCCCGGTTGCCCGAAAGCAGGCCTGCGTCTCGCGCGGCGCAGCAACACACGTCAAAGGAAAGGAAACAGGAAATTTGAACATCAACACCTTCTCACTCGCCGCACTGAAATATGACAAACTTGCAATTCAACAAAGAGTTGAGGATGAGTGAAAGCGGCCCAAAGGAGGGGTGGAACACATAAAAGGGAATCAATCCATAACGTTTAGATTGTTTCTTACGGCGAATCAATTAAAAGCACAACAAAACAAACGATTTTTTTTTTCAAATTTCTTTTTACAAAAATGATTTTATGCCAATTTTACGAAATGACCGATCACGAACCCGAATGATTCAAGGTTGATCGATTTGACAAAAACCTCATCGCCCCAGGCAAAGTATTTCAAAATATTATGTAAATATTAGACCAACGATCAACCTACCCATGAAAAAGTGTAGCCCTGGGTTTTTTTCCCCGTGCAGTTTAAAAAAGCGTAACAAATCTAACAAAAAATGTGGTACCAACCCTCCACAAGGAGTGGTCCACAGGGGTGTCCTGAATGTTTCGAGCATGTTTGAATAAATCGTTTCAATTTTATTGTTACACCTTCAACGAAACGAACGAAAAATGAAATCAAACTCGAACCACATCGAAAAGGTAGGAAAGTAAATAAATGGGACGGATACCAATGACGACATTATTTTCAAAAGCAAGTTTAAGTCGTTGTAATATTTGTTTGAATGATATAAAAAGAGCATTCAATTTGACCGAACATAGCAAAAAACCCATGTTTTTTAATAATAAATTGAGTTGTTTACAAACCCGAACAGAGGTAACTGAAAAAGTGTAGGACATAAAAAGATGCACACTAAACAGGTGTTAGAATTTTTAGATTCATTTTTGTAATTTTAAGATCTCATCAAACATTTAGCCCTCTCCATAATAGAAAAAAATCCTGCTTTAACCTTTTCCATTTCTTTATTGATTATTCATATTAATGCGCATTTCTCGCATCCCATTCAGCACGATTGATATTGACACAATCGGTTTGAAGAAGAATCAATCAAGCAAGAAGAGAGGCTAATTAATATAAATGGTGCTCCTGAGCATGCTCGTCTCTCGGGTGTTTCTTCTGCGGTGGTCAATGTTTAACAGCTCTAGACGGATCGTCCATGAATGAACAACTTGGTAGGAGAAAGCCACAACCGTCAGCGCAATGAAAATGTGCGTAGTATCGAATGGTAGCTTCGTTCCATTCTTTCAGACATTGCGTACACAAACTTCGAGTCCATTCCATGTTCCGTTCATCAAATTGTTGTGGCGTTTGAACGAGCGGCAATAAGCTTCTAGGTGGTCCATAGATTAACATGGTCCGTCGCACTGTCGTTCATTCCACTCCCTCCGGTCCACACTTCAAAAGACCTAGCTTTATTACGTGCGATATAAAGCTTTATAGTTCAACCGTACCGTGTGCCACCTCAGACGGTTAACGACGGCGGCTAGAAGATAAATAACAACAAAAAAAAAAACGAGCTAGATTGCGTCCTGGCTGGTCGGAAGGATTGATGCATGCATTATTACAAACACGAAATCGTCGGGCCTGGCAAGGGGATCTTAGACTCGCGCCTCGAACTGACCGGACCGAGGGCCTTTTAATATCAATGTGTGACTTCGGACCCAGGGCCACCGGCTCAATCTCGCCGCGTATCGTTTCTGCAGGGGTCATTCGACGGCGGTGCATCCGATGCGCTCGATGCGCACCCATCCAGAGGCACGCTCACGGACGATAAATACATTCGTAAGGGTAAAATCAATATTTACTCGCTTATTCACGCAACGCGTACATTTTTTACGTATTCGTTCGTTCGTTTCGTTTCGTTCATCTTCTGCTGCTCCTACACACAACTTTCCTTGATCAAACGATGATGGTGCGGATGAAGATGATCAGGATAATGTAATGTGAAGAATTCATCCTGTTTCCCGGCAAACACGAACCATACTCGGCGTCCCCGGGGTAGAGACCACTGGATGCTGGATGGATGGTTCTTTAATGCAAACAGTTCGAAGCATCGGAGGAGGTCGTGATTTGCTAAAAGAATTCTCAGCATCTCAGCACACTACCGGCTCTGCTAGACGCTCTGCTCATGTCTGTGCATGGACCACATGCTAATGAACGATAATTACGGCTTGTCTATAGAAGAGCAGCGTCGTTTTTTGTTGTACCTTTATTCATTTGCATATGCCTCTGCGCAAGAGGCATTGTGCGATTTGAGCTTGTTAGTAGCATTAATATAAGGAAAAAAAAAATGAAGCATATTTTATCGCCCTCCTGTGGGCGCCGGACCGAATCCCATTTCCATCACAGAATCACGCTATGTCGATTGTACAAAGTGGTACAAAATAGAAAAGCATCTAATGAGTTTGTATTAAACACCTCCATAACAACTCTAACACGTGTCGGTGAGATGTATTGAAGGCTTATAAAAAAAGGAATTACAATATTACGAAATATAACTACAGTTTTGCAATTAGTTGGAAAAAACTGTACCGGAATTTTAACGCCAAAGTAATTGGTTCGGAGTTCGTTGAATGTCTATATCAAACAATAAATACTATTTTTTTATCTTAGGCCACGCTATTTGCCTGTTTGAATCTCAAGTCAATCTCTAATCATCCGACAAGAAAGGCCAGACATCGCATGTAAACACTAACTCATGGTGTCCGGAAAATAAAGGAATAAAAGAAATGAAGTCTCATGCTGAACACCTCAGGTTTAACAAAATGCGTTGTAATTGATTTTTTGTTTTCAAATAAACTCTCAACAATTCCTTTCAAGCTTGTGCGTGTTTTTCATCCTTCATTGCGATAAAAATGAACTTTCTGATAAGTTTAACCACAAGAAAAAGAACCAAAATATACAAATAAACTTTATCCTTTTGTTAAGCCACTATGTTGAACATGAATTTTAATCTATTTGCACAAGGGAGTGAGTGTGAAAGTATAAAATTTTGGCGACGAACAATATATATTTTCCTCCAAACGCCAATTTCCATTAATTGAATAAATAGGTTGTGCGTGACCCAAACGATCATTTAAACAACAATCCCTTTATGATTCATTAAATTGATATCGCTTTCACACATTGTTTTCCAGAACGGTGCGCGTGTCCACAATGCGGGTTTACCATGTTTACCAATCGATGATCCCTTGGTGACATTGTATACCCCAATTTCCCAATTAAGTTCCGGTTTGCACACTGCTTGCGTTGGGAAAAGCATGATCTTGCCATTTACCATGCTAACCCTGGTGCAGACCACAAATCTGATCGCAATCACAGGCATGCTGGATAGCGATGTTTGAACCCCTTGAGAAACGAATGCAAACCAGCTGGGAAGTAAAATGTCACATCAAGCATTTCCAACGCCCGTCTATAAAGGGTCTATCAATATGCTCGTCGGTTTCTCCCACAATGTCATGCTAGGGTGGATCGATTATCGATCGAAATGTGAGAGTCTCTAAACGAGCCTACGAACGATGAGGCGTGAAAAATGGAACCCGATCCATTTCTACAGCTTCGATCGTCCGTTCATAATTCGTACCGGACAATTTTACCACGCTTGTCAGCCACGGCTACCCCTTAGCCGTTAATGTGCCTGCCTAACCTCATCAACACGAACCGACAGGCAAACGTTGATAGGAGGCTCGTGCGGGTATTCTTCCGAATTCCGAGCAACTTAATTAAAGCCAACTGCCAAGGTTTGCCCGGGGGAGGAGGCTCGGTTTTGGCGAGGTACGGGCAACATTATGACATTATGATTTATGTATCGATCTTTACCCGTGCCTGTCCGTTGACCGTACGCTATGAAATTGAATCCTTCAAATCCTTCCAAACGGAGCCGGAATGGAAAGTAAGGCACACGTTATGATATCATTCCATTCGGTCCTGCCGGTAGATACGGTTTCTGGTGCAGTTTATTGCGAACAGGAATCGAACGCCGTCGTGGGCCGTCGTTTCTTCAGTGAAGCATTCTTGCGTGGCTTCTTTGGAAAGAAGCCCACCAGACGTTTGTCTTGGACCGAGGAATTACACCTGCACCTACCGGGTACCCTTCCCCGATCCTGCTGCACGCTGGTCGACCGGTGTCCGCGTTGATAGCAGTATAAAAATTGTGGTGAATATAAACGGAAGTAATTCGATATTACATACGGATTTTAATGTACATGGAACGCATATGGATGGGTACGTATTAGTAGAGTCTCGTTGCTCCTTACGAATCCAGGCAAGTACTTCGGAACGTGCCTGGAACTGAAGACAGGGCACACGTTTGGCCTGGGACACCTGGAAGCTCCGTGGAAAATCCAACCGTATCGAACGAAACGAAGCAAATCTACTTATAAGGTAAACCATTTCTAGGGTTTAATAAAATTGACTTCATGTTTTATCCGCTCGTTACTGTCTACACGCTCGTGCTTTTTTTTTGTGCAAATGATAATTAATTTAAGTTTTTTTATTTGTTTTTTGTTTTCAATGTTCTAACTTTGGCGTAACGACTATTTTACTAGACCTCCATAGTTGGTCTGTCTTTCCATGCCCAAAGGACTAAACTTTATATCATAGTATACCTGAATATTATCGACCACTCATTTAATGTAAAACTAAAATATCTTCTTGCATTTTGCTACGCCTGCTATTTAAATTAATCTATTCTTCAAATCCTGCTCTAATATTGAAACGTGACAACATTGGATCGACTTCACTTGCCATACTGGCCGATACTGTGGTTCCTATCGGTTCGTGCATAAATATTCGCAAACATACTTGCACACGCTTACAAAGTTGTGCCGTTACGTAAATAAACCATCCACTTCGGCGAGCCGCTTCCTGCCCCTTCGTGAAGCCATCCTCAATGTTGCACCACTAATCGATAGCACGGCACAGGCGATACACAGAAAGCACCAAGGAAACCGAAACTCCGGGAATTAATCTAATTTCAAATGGTGCAAAAATTGAGTCAAGTGACCGCTTTCGCGCACGACCTTTGCTTTATCAGTGGTCGGTGGCTATTTCACTTTGGCTTATGCCTCATGTGCCGAAGGAAGTGGCAAAGTTTTGGTTGGGGAATCGGTAGTCAAACATTGGAGTCGAAATGCACGCTAAAAAATTAGGCACGGTTCGCCGGTCACGTTTCCTGAGTGCGTAATCGCCAATCAAATCAGCCAATCAGCTTGACTGCAAGGTTTTGCAATGGTCTGCGGTAGTTTGTTAGTATTGTTGTGAAAAACTACCATTTCAAGCCTTTTCGAGACAGTGGGAAATATGTAAGAAAGCTATGTGAAAATCAAAAATTAATCTACAGAAAATTAACAACAGTGTTATAAAGTTTCAATGATTATTTGATCTCCTATATGTAGCAAATGCAGAATCGACATGAGTGGAAAAATTATTGTTATGCTGATTGAAAATTTACGTTTTAAAAATTATTTGCGAATGGACTTATTATTCCACGAAAAACAACTTTGAGAATAATAACACTATTAAAATTAGAATGCTCAAAAATAATTTAAGAAAAAATAGTCTAAAATTAGACGGTTAAAGTAGACATTACAATAATTTAAATTAAAATAAATATATTAAATCTTCCAATGTTATTTGTGTGAAGATTTAAAGATGGATAAAGATCATGAATGTATTTGCTAAAATACTACACAAAATCACTGATGATGAAATCCGTTAATCCGCACACACCAAGAAACAATTATTTAAAACATTATATACATTTTTAAAATGCTATCCATATTTGGACTGAAAAAATAAAACAATTTTACAACTTAAAATCATAGTTGTTAATATACCATTCCGCAATTGAAAATAATCGCTATTAAAGCTTTTCCTGCATAAAATGGACACGGACGTCAACCGATCAAGGTTAGGACCGGGAACCGGGAACTGCCCGCTAGCGGTACTGAAACGGTTTGCGAATTTTAATGACCGCTCCAGCGCATTATCGTGCATCTTTGTGTGAGCGGATGGTGCGATAAAATTGACTTCACCCCTTTGCCCATGCATACGCGCAAAACGCGAACAAGGGGTGCGTCGTCGTCGTCGTCGGCCTGCGTGGGGTGGATGTGTAGTTCGCGCAAACTTCGCCCAGCCCAGCACGAGGAGGACGATTGAATCCTCCGGGGGCTTTGTCCACCGTGCCGGACCCGGAGTTGCTGGGGTGTAAAATTGTAATAAAACTAAAGTGGCATGCCTTCCTTCACCATCAACCATCGTCTCGCGAACCAAGCATTCCCGCGCACTTCGCCATTGATAGACCACGCCTATTTGTAATTTAATTTTTATTACCTGCCCTTCTTCGATCGCTTCGTTTGGCATCGAAACACCGCGGCGCAGCGGTGGAGGGTTGCAGTGCAATGGAAAGAGAGTGCAACAATCAGCCGTCGCTGTGGCAGCTTTAGCTCACCGTTGCACACGCTGCAAATGCATCCCAGTGCAAGGGGCAGAGAAAAAAGGACGACCACTTGCTTGCATGCTAGTTTCTTTCCCACTTTTAAGGTGTGTGTGTGTGTGTGTATAGGATGGGTCAATTTCTTCCCTGTAGTCGCGCCGCGGTCGTTGATAAACGTAGCATTTTTTATGCTTCTGGCCTGCACACAGGATGGGTATGCCGGAAACCAACGCGACACCACCACCAGCCAACGGCAAAGCAGACGAATGCATACGCGTTGGTTGATTAAAAATGAATGCAACCGGTGCAGCAGCAATTCGATGGAATTCCGCCTTTAATTCCGCGACCCGAAGCGGCACTCATTTTTAATTTCCTACCATTTCCGGTTGCCCTGCTTGCGCTGCACCGTAGTCCGAGACAAGCGGGGAATTGCCAGCTAGGACCTGCTGTGTGTTTGTTCGTGTGTAAGCTCTCCTCTTGGCTCGTAAACGGCAGAACAAGGAAGAGAACAATTACGAACCGTTGGCTTGTGCAGTTTTATTTTTCATTTTGCTAATTTTTCTCCGGCCGCACTGCAGCAAGCAGCCAGAAAGAGAACGCATTTAGTAGTAAAATTTCGAGAATACGAATTAATATTTGCGCACATAAAAACGTACTGCCTGCATGGCTAACAAATGAAAAGTAATGAAATTTGTGTCAGATTTTAGTTCTACATATTAAATTGATTATTTTACGAACCCTCCCAAAACATTTTCCGAATCGTATCCTTTTAAAAATATATATTAAAAAGTCTTAGAATCAATATACTCACGCAAAACGCATAAGCCGAAATACTGAAAATGTTTACCTTTATGTGAAAATTCCTAATTAAAACGAAATCTGCTCCCAACCAACACAACGTTCCCATCGTTGCTTCGGAAAATCAACCGACCACGTCATTGCTCGGTAAACGATTCATCAACGCGTCAAGCACCTACTTGAGCTTTAAATTCTATTAGCAATCGATCATCAGCAAACTTCCATCCAGGCGCTTTACATTCCACCGATGCTCCACAAACGTTCCGGCGCTAAACGAAGAAGTCAGTGATTTCGAATCGCATGAAGACGAGGTTAGGTAAATGAAAATGCTTCGCAGCTTGACACGATTGTGAACAGACGCCTTGCCTTTTCGGACGAATATACAAGCCCCGGAGACGGCAATGGCTGCGTTACGCAATGATACCACATTTTCACCACATAAACCACGATACGATCGCCCACAAACAAACGCTCAGCCGCGTTTTTGTCTAATTGAAGTCTAAAACCACAAAATCAGTCACCATCGTCGCCCCTCGTGGTCGTGGTTTTGCGAAAGGCCCGAAGACGCATCGTAAAAAGTTTAACATTTAACATCACTTAATACGGTTTCAAGACCTCAATCGTTTAAGCGCACCTCGCCTTCGAATGGGACACATTGCGGTGGAGGTGGAAAAACAAAAAGAGAAAGTGATAATAAAACTTCGACAAAGCCTGGCAATACAAATGAATTGATTTCCATGCACTGCTATTTATGCAGTATTTTTTGCTTTAATAAAAAATAACATAATCCAAATAATGGCATAATTTTATACCATTTGGTAATCCATTGTATTGCAAAAGCAAGCAAGAGAACCATCAACTAATCAAAACAGTACCGGTTGTGCTTTCCAAAACGGGAGGTGGGTTTAAGCGAACGACATATTAGAAAGTTGTTATTTTCTGCACAGATGCTACGAGTCTTTTTATTCGAAAAATGTCTATTTTGCGTAAGGCACACACATACATGCGACCGTTACGTGGGTACAACGTGTTTATTAGTTACAGATGCAGCGGTTGGTTAATACGTGTTTTGGTTACAGCAAATAACAATGCGAAGAATGTTATATTTACTGAACGGATTTAGTATATTCTCATTTGAGTTTAGTTAGGCAAACTTTTAACTTGTTACAAAGCGTATTTGTATCAATTTCGATTCATTTAATATTAGAAGGAATCGTTTCCTTATAAAAACTCAATCAATAAAATCTATAAAAAAAATCGAATAATAATGTATCAAATTATTAAAGATTCAAAAGTTGTTATTGAAACTCCAATGAAACCAATGCAAATTCGATTGTTTAACAAAATCTCTACTCTTCAATACCCTGGAACCATGGAATATTAATGAAACATCATCGAAATTAGATTCTGAAGATTCACTTGTAGTACAACATAAAAAAGGAATACTTAGATTATTATTTTATAGGTTACCAATTTTTGCCTTGAGTTAGAACTTCCATTACTTTATTTAAATGTTTTGTCAATTTACTTTACTTTATTTTAATAATTTAACTTGTTGTTTTTTTAATAAACATATCGATTATTTACATACCATCACCAAATCTAGACAATCTCTCATTCCTCTCACGTCGTTGTAAAACCACAATATTTTGAACTACTAAACAAATGTTTGAAATAATAGAAGATCATTGAAATTTTTTAATGTGTTGTCTGTTCCTTTTTTTCTGCTGCATGTCCGCTTAATCATAATAGAACATTTGAACACCAGGACAAATTGTGTACACTGTGAAACCAGCTTTTTCAACCATACCGTACCAGTTTAAATCTCGAACATTGGTTCGCTGCCACCATGAAACGTCCAATTCTCACACATTTCAAAACCCCTTATATGCGTTTCCTTCACTGCAAATCATGCAATAAGATCCCACGAAGCTACCACGATCGCTGTGAAACAAAATCCTAACCAGCACACGCAGATAATGGTCAAGATTTTGTCACCCGAGCCGAGGCCGCGGTCTGCATCGGTTAATTGTAAAAGCGGGTTCGGTCCAATCATTTCACCGCACAAACGGCGTGCAGAAAAGTGTCCCCGTTTTGCGATTGTCCAACAGTTGCTGTCGATCGCTGGATCGCCGCTGACTGTGTTGGCCGTGTTGGTCTGTGAGAAAACGCTGGGCGTGTGAAAAAAGCTGCCCTGCCTGCACCGTTCGACGAAACGATCGTCCGTGATGGAAATTCCATGGGAAAAGATTTTTCCAAGCGCACGAAAACGAAACGAAATCCTTCCCAGTCCTGCGGTCGCATGCCGATTGTAACTCCCCTTCCCGGTGAGGCTGTGTGAAACTCACCCCGTCTCTTTAATAAGTCGATGTGTGTTGGCAAGTGGCGTGGGTTTTTTTTTGTTTTGTTTCGTTGTTGCTGTGTTGCTGTGCGCGTCCGTCTGCATCGCACACTTGCCTTCCGTGCGTGCGTACCCTGCTCGCTTGCGTGCGCACCTGTGTACGCACCTGAGCGAGGTTTGACTCCGATGGTCCAATTTCAATTCCGGCAGCCATGGTGGAACAAAAAAAAACCGGGGCTCGAATATGTAACCGATCGATAATTACCGACGCTCTTTCTCAAGGGTAATTACGAGAAGTGGCCATTCGCCATTTCGCCTGTGTCGAGCCACACTCATCGAAGCCACACGTACTATTTCCGACGTTGATCGGTTCCAGCGTGCACTTCCAGCGTATGCTGATGATGGAATATTAATCCGGTCATCGTCACTCTTTTTTTTCTGATGCTCGACCCCCCTCCCCTTCCTTCCTCCTCGTTTCTACCCGTCCTCCCCGTCGGGTGTTCCAACGGGCCCTGTTCGCCCTGGGACTCCCTGGCACGGATAATTATCTTCCAACAGCTCTCGGTCCTTTCGTCGACTCCTTTCTGCCACTTCAGGTTATAATCTAGTTGACGGTGCTCATTTTTATACTTCAGCTTTATACGAGCCATGATGTAATCGGAAAGCTTGTAAATAATTTATATCTAACTTTATAAGCCGAGTGTACAAACTCACACAAACTGGTGAGAAATCATAAATCAATCAATCCATGTATAGAGAGAAAAAGAGAAAGAGCAAGATCGTCAGTGTCCTACAAAAAAAACGTACTAACTCACCGTGTGTACGCTCGCAAGTTGAACCCTGAAAGGCAAAAACCATCCCACCACGGAGTTTGTGTCACACGAAGCTGAGGCTCAATTTCCCTCCATCCATTGACGCGCGGGACAGGCATCCTCCTTCCTGCTGGCGGTTCGGCATCATAAAATGATGCTAATTTCTCCGCCGTATCAATTAGCCACAATCACTTCCGTCTACCGTCGAGTGAGCGATTAACTTTAAACGGTTTGTCTTCGCAAAGGTCTCGGTGTCGTACCTTCATGGTACGGGGTTCGAGCAAACGGTGGTGGATTTGGCAGAGCGTTAGATTGTGAAACCGTGCGACTAGCTTAAACTATCGGTACCGGGTAACACACATTGTAGCGAATATGGTTGCGTTTACTTCGCCAAATGAAGGCAAGTTTCATCCTCTGTTTCAGCCGCAGTGAGTTATTTGCTAATTTTCGCAGTTGTTTATGCACATCGGTGCGGTGTAGTAAATGCTTATTTGTTTTGTGCACAAATACTGGCCAACAGTTCTGTTCACGGTGCTTTATGTTAATG